>PVHX01007134.1:0-93911 GCA_004024805.1 Geosciurus inauris | reverse complement strand
TTTGATAACATGTATTTAAATGCAACTTTTGAGAAAAATAAATAAAAATAAAAATTAAAAAAAAAAAAGAATCAAAAAAAAAAAAAGAAATTTATGAGGAAAATAATAAAATTTATTTTGAAAAATAGAAACCACCTTCTGTATTTGGACACCATGATAAAATGCCAAATTTCATTAACACCTATAAGTTTTTATTTTACTACAACTCTTTTGGATAGTGAAATTATATTTCCTCATAATAGTTCAGCTTATAAATAAAAGCTTGTGTTCAGGAAAAAATAAATAAATAAATAAATAAAATTAAATTAAATTAAAAAAAAAAAAAGGGTCTTGCTAGTTGCTTAGGGCCTCACTAAATTGCTGAGACTGGCCTCAAACCTGCCTCAGCCTCTCTAGACGCTGGCAGCTGGCATTGCAGGCATGCACCACGGCACCTGGCACCACAATACGGTATTATTAACTATAGTCACCATGATCTACATTATATCCCCAGAACTTATTCATCTTATAACTAAAATTTCATGTCCTTTCCCTTACCCCCCAGCCCCAGGCAGCCACCATTCTTCTTTCTGGTGCTGTGCTTGACTTTTTTTAGATTCACATATAAGGGAGGTTAAATAGTAGTTGTCTTTCCATGTGTGGCTTATTTCATTTAATAGAATGTCCATCCATGTTGTTACAAATGGCAGGATTTCCTTCTTTTTATGGCTGAATAATATTCTATTGGGTATGTATATCACATACGCTTCTTCATCCCTCCATAGATGGGCTCTTAGTGCTGCAGTGAGCTTGAGAATGCAGATGTCTCTCTGACACACTCATTTCATACCCTTTGAATAGATGTCTAATAGTGGGATTGCTGGCTCATATCACAGTTTGTATTTAATTTCTTGAGGAACTTCATCTTGTTTTCCACAATTGTTATACCTTTACATTCTCACCAATAATGTACAGGGTTCCTCCTTGCCAACACTTGTTATTTTTTTTGTCTTTTTGATAATATCCTCCCTATTAAGTGTGAAATGATATTTCTTTGTGGTTATCATTTTCATTTCCCTGATGATTCGTGTTGTTGAGCACTTTTACGTATATCTGTTGGCCATTAGTATATCTGTTTTTGTTTTGTTTTGTTTTTTTGATGCCAGGGATTGAACCAGGGGCGCTTAACCACTGAGCCACCTCCCCAACCCTTTTTTAAATATTTTATTTAGAGATAGGGTCTCACTGAGTTGCTTAGGGCCTTGCTGAACTGCTGAGGTTGGCTTTGAACTTGCTATCCTCCTGCCTCAAGTGTATCCTCTTAATCAAGTGTCTGTTCAGATCCTGTGCCCCTTTGTTTTTATTTACTTATTTAAGTACTAGGGATTGAACCCAAGATAATTCTACCACTGAACTATATCCCCAGCCCTTTTATTTTTTATTTTTAGACATGGTCTAAGCTGCCCAGGCTGGCCTTGAACACAGAATTCTCCTGCCTCAGCCTCCCTAGTAGCTGGGATTATAGGCATGCACCACTGAGCCCAGCTCCTTTGCCCATATTTTAATTGGGTTGTTTGTTTTTTTTTTACTATTGAGTTGCAGGAGTACTTTATGTATGTTAGATATTAACCTCTTATCAGATAATAGGGTTTACAAATATTTTCTCCCATTCTCTCAGTTGCCTTCTCATTTTTATTAGCTGATGATCTCCTTTGCTGTATAGATTTTTAGTTGATACAGCCCCCCCTGTTTATTTATTTTGTTGTTGTTGCCTAGGCTTTTGGTGTTATATCTGATAAAAACCACTGCTAAAATAAATGTCAAAGAGATTTCCAATGTTTCCTTATAGGAATTTTAGAGTTTTGGGTCTTCCATTTTTAAGTATTTAATCCATTTCAAATTGTCTCATGGATTTTTTAAATACTCCTTTATTCAAGTCAAAATCCAAACAAGGAGCCGAGCTCGGTGGCGCAAGCCTGTAATCCCAGCACTTAGGGAGGCTGAGACAGGACAATTGCGAGTTCAAAGCCAGCCTCAGCAATGATGCAGTGCTAAGCAGCTCAGTGAGACCCTGTTTCTACATAAAACAAAAAAATAGGGCTGGGGATGTGGCTCAGTGGTCAAGTGCCCCTGAGTTCAATCTCCAGTACCGCCCCCAAAATCTAAACAGGGCCCACACATTGCTTTTGATTAATAGGATTCTTATGCCTCTTTTATTTTGCAGGCTTCCCTTTTCTCTCTTGAATTTTTTCCTCCTATTTTACTTATTGGGAAATCCAGACATCTGTCCAATAGATGTTTCTACATTTAGGTACAGCTGATACCCATCACATCCTTTAGCATGTTTCCTCGGCACCAGGTCCTATAGTTACTGATAATATTTAACCTTTATTTTTAAAAATCTTTCTCCATTTTTTCAGCTATACATACACCTATAGTATGATAGAGCCCAGCCTAAATACAAAACCAATATGTAACAAAGGTTTGGTGTAAGTGGAAGTCATCTTTATTTTCAATGTCTTTAAAACTTTCACCTGTGAAATCTAAACCTCACATGTTCTATTGAATGATCATTTCTCTTTCCATCTCACCCTGGTCTAACCAGACATTCATTTACAGATGACTCACCACTTGTCACAAAAATCTTTACTTAAACAAAGATAAACATTAACACAAAGAAAGCATTAATTTGTCTGAGTTTGTGTGTCCCACGCCTGTTTCTAATTTCTTTTTGTTTACCAGACAATGTCTGGTGCCCTGGGATTCACTGATGTGCTGCTCTGTTCCCCATTCACCAGGGACTGAAGTTATCCCTCAGAGAATAGCCTTTCATGTGATTAGATATATTGAATGGCTGACTTTTTTCCATTCAGGTCTCTACAGAGAAGACAGACCGGGGGACCTCCCCCAGGGAGAAGGTGGGCCTAACAGTAGGCAGCATTTGATATACTCACAGCTGAGAACTCTTGAAAACAAAGAACAGGGGAGGGAGAGTGTCACCTTGTATTAGAGCAGATAAACAATTTAATAATCAGATAAGCTGTTGCCAAGCTGGCATTATTGCAGCTTGTGTGCGTGAATGCTGAAGGGTACTATTATTGTTTTTGGTTTGGCCTTTTGGATGATAGTAACATTGGCTTGTATCTATTTACTTGGCTTCATAATCTGCCATCTCTAATGCTCTTTTCAATCTCTCCAAATCCTATTATGCAAGTTATATATATACTGGTTAATTAAATACATCCTTAAACTGACTTTGCTATAAATGTTTCCCAGTTGCATATAGCTTTAAATCTATTCTATCTTTTTGAAGAATGCAGTTATTTTTATTTCATCTCAGTTCCAGTTTATAACAAATGAAATTGCAAACAGAAAAAAAGCTTAGAGAAATGAAAACCCAGAGCCATATTAATGGAGAAAGCACATTTTGTGTTTGAATGTCAACTTTTGAAAGGAAATATTGATGTACTCAGAAATAGAAACAAATACACATTGCTAGATCTATTATCTAGACAGGGACATCAGAAGACTGTCATTTAGGCAGAAACCCTGTGAAAAGATGAGATTTGCTACAAAACTGAAAATAAGCATGTCTTCATGCCTTACAGATGTGAGGAGAATGGAAAGTAAGCTACTTGGGAAGAGGGGCATAAATAATCCTTAATTTTATAGCCTTGGCAATTTGCCAAATGTTGTATGTTACATTTTCTCATTTTAACTTCATGACAACCTTATGGAATGTGATATTATGACTATTTTAAGAGAAACAAATGAGGTAGAGATTAAGACACTTGCTCCAAATCGCATAGCCAATAAGTACTTTTAATAGGATTTGAAACTAGGTCTTTGGAAGCCATCTGCATGTCCTTCCCAACCCTACCACACAACCACCAGGCTCTTGCCTGAGCACTTTACAGCATCAGCCGCCCATCCTTTCCCATGGAGCCACCTTTTCTGGTTATTTAAGGAGAGGAATTTGCTCTTTCTCCTTCTCTTAGATGGACCGCTTGATAACAAGTCGCTTTTCCTCACTGAGCTTCAATTTCTTACCCTTAAGGTTTCTTCTACTTCTTAAGTGCCCTAGTTTTAAAAATAAAACATAAACTTTAATAACGCATAATGAAAGTATAGCTACCATTTCTTGAGCACTCTTTGGAATCAAGTACTATACTGAATCTTTATTATTATTATTATTAATATAATTGTGGATAACTCAATACAGCCTGAGGTGTTCACTTTATTTTATGATAAGACTTCTGAGCCACAGAGAAGCTAAGTAGCTCTCCCAAAATCTAGGGTCCCTATCCTCTCTCCTGAGCCATAGTAAAAGCCTCCTAATGATCTCCTTTCTCCCACTTTGGCATTGCTATTCTATTATCCATGAAATATTCAAAGTAATCTTGTTAAAAGATTATATCAGGGGCTGGGGATATAGCTCAGTTGGTAGAGCACCTGCCTAGCATGCACAAGGCCCTGAGTTCAATCCCCAGCACCATTAAAGAAAAAAAGAAAAAATTATATCAGATCAAATTCCTGCCCATTTCATTTAACTGACTGAAATTCAGATTCCTCACCACTTTTCTCCTTCACACTCTGTGATAGACTAATAACCTGCCCCAAATGGCCACCTTCTAATCCCTGGAACCTGTGAAATTATTGCCTTATGCAGCAAAAGAGACTATTTACAGATCTGATTAAGTTAAGACAGTTGAGGTGAAGAGATTATCTTGGATTATCTGGAAGGGCCCAATGTAAGTCAGAGGGTTCCTCAGAAGGAAAATAAGAAGATAGGACAAAGATTTTAGGGTGCCACACTGCTGGCTTTTAAGTTAGAGGACAGGGCCAAAGCCAAGAAATACAGGGAGCCTCTAGAAATTAAAAAAGGCAAGGAAACATTCTCCCTAGAGATCCTGTGGCCTTGCCGACACCTTGAGTTCAGCCTAGTGAAAGCCATTTTCGGCTTCTGACCTCTAGAACCATAAGATAACAACTGTGTGTTATTTTAAGCTACTAAGTTTCCGACAATTTGTCACAGCAGCCATGGGAACTCCCCTCATTGACCTTCCATACCTCAAACACACCAAGTTTGTTCTGGCTTTAAGGACTTTATACTCACGGGTCTCTCTTGCCGGAGTGCTGTGCCCTGGATTTTAGCATGACCACCATACCTCATGTGATGTGTTCCCACACGCCTGTCACTCTTTGTCACATACCTCATCTTATTTTCTTCTTACAATTATTTATCACCATCTTAAGAAAACTTGAAGATTGATTTGTTTTCTTTTTGTCTCACCCAACAGTAATCGTAAAGCTCTATGAGAGATGGATTTTATCTGTCCTTTTGTTTTGCTGTATTCCCGATGTCTATGACACTGTCACACAGGGTCCTTCTATTTCTACTTAGACAGACGGTAAGCAATTTCAGAGGAAGGTATGATCTGAAGGAGCAAAACTTGTACAAAAAACCAACTTTAAACATTTGTAAGATGGACCTATTGCTCAGCCACCTCCCCTCACTCTTTTAGAACCTTATCAAATCTGGAAATGAGGAAGAAGTGCAGTATATTCAGAGAAATAATTCTATTTTGCCTTTCTCCTCATGGCATGTCAGTCAACCCAGAAGACTTTCGGGAGCGGAACAAAATGGATTCATTTTCAAAGGTCTTTGTTGACGACAACCTACAACCTACAGGACTCTTTTACTATATGTACAGTAAATTCAGTATTTATAGTATATTTTTGTAGTGGGAAAACTTAAATGTCCATTTAGCTCCTTTTCAAGTACTTGATTAAAAAAATAAGAAAATTCAAGTGATTCCCTACAAATGGATAGATCTTTTCTCCCCCTTGTGTGAGTATTAGCAGGAATACTCATGACACACATTCACTTAGGGTAACATGGTTCTCCTGGAATGATCTTCCAGGGTTTGTCTGAAAAGCATGGAAGTTTGGCTGTATAGACTTAATTGAATCATCCTAGAGTACTTTAAAAAGCTGGAAAATGTTGATGGGGGTAATGTTGGTTGGCTCTGAGGTCCTAGGTAGAAGCCTACAAAGGCATGCCCACGCCTGGCATTACAGTGGCTGGTGTAAGCAAAGGGACAGAAGAAAGGAAAAAGCCCCATGCAAACCAGGCTTATATCAACTGTGTCACTCCAGCTTTCTAGAGGAAGGAGGGCTGCATCTCCCTCATTCAAAATCCCACTATTGGATCTCTTTGGGTAATGTGTTCATCTATTTATCCATTGCTGAGGCTAGGGGAATGCAGTATTCTGATTGGCCAAGACAGGGTCTCATTCTCATTCCCAAATTAAGAGTCAGATCAACTGTACTGAAGAGTTTAAAGGAGAGTTGGAGAGAGATGATTTCCCAAGGAAAATCAAGACGCTGCCACCAGTAATAGGAATAGGTGCTAGGCAGACAAAAGTAACATATGTCGTCTGTCTTCCATAATTACTCCAGGTGGAATTTCAGACATCAAGACTTTCAAATAAGGGAGATATATTTTTGAAATTTTTTTGTTTTTGCTCTTTTTGGATCCTTAGATAACACCGCGTTACCACATTACCACCAGCCTACTACACTCACATTGAAAAGCCATCTGGTCTGGGTTTGACTATTCTATCCATGTTGCTTACCATTCTGTTTTAAATCTCTTCACTTATTAAGTCAGGTAGCAGCATTTAAATATGCAAAATTCTGAAAATGTTCAGATTATAAATAGTTGATCATGCTCTAGAAATGCAAACAGCAAGCCAGGCACTGTGGCATACACCTGTAATCCCAGCAGCTTGGAAGGTTGATGCAGGAGGATCACGGGTTCCAAGCCAGCCTCAGCAAAAGCGAGGTGCTAAGCAACTCAGTGAGACTCTGTCTCTAAATAAAATACAAAATAGAGCTGGGGATGTGGCTCAGTGGTTGAGTGTCCCTGAGTTCAAACGCTGGTCCCCGCCCCACTCAAAAAATGCAAACAGCAGTTCTGAGAATAAAGACTTCCAGCACAGTTTGTGGAGTTTCTTGTTTTTCTTCATTTTGTTGCTTGCTTGTTCTGTTTCTTAGATAGTTAAAAAAGATATTTATTATCAACAATATTATACCAAGAAAATGATACAGCAAACTTTCTATACAGATAAAAAGCTTCAAATGCTTATTCTTGTTTTCTAAGGCCATGTTTGAATATATCTGAATGTATTGGTGTGTTTGATTACTATACTAGGTTTGCATAAAGCATAAAGGTGGATATAAAGCTTTACTTCTTAAGCAAATGATAAATGCAAGGAGTCATTAATTATATTGTTCTAATTGGATATCTGTCTCATGTGTTGGCAATTTAGAACATAATAATTAGACTTTTTAATTTGTTCTTAAATTTTACTTTACAGGGCCTTTGCTTAATTAATATTATGAACTTTATAGATGCCTGAATAAGACATTTAAATCCACTTCAGGTATGGAACAAATTGTAATCTAAATATACTATAATCATGTCTTCTAGGATTTATCTGACACCCACTTTTGCAGGTTCCTGTTCCACTTTAGGAACTTTAGTAGGTGCATCTGTTGTTTTCATTTCTCCTGCATCCCTTTTTCTTTATTCACAGCAGCAGTCCCTCAACTGCCTTCCTTTACTCCCTGCAGCTCTGCTGGGATTGCCGTCATGGTAAACCTGCTTCTGACAGAGGATTTTAGTAGGGGAACCAAGTTAGGCTACCTGTTGACCATATTCCTTAGGATATAGTGATTTATTCAAGAAAGGGTACATTACCCATCTGGAGACCATCAGAGCATCTCCCTGAAATTTTCTGGAATAGATATCATTCTTGTGGCTTTTTGGTGACAAGCACATAGAAGTAACCCAGTAGCAGTATCCACATGTAACTTGTGCCCATGTTTCCTACCTTCTGGTGAAAGCAAGTCTATAGTAGGACAGAATGAGGCCAAGTATAACAAAAGAGGCAGAGGTAAGAAATGGAAAAAGAGAGTGCAGGCAAATAATGTTTGCAGGCCTATTATATACACAATTTGATTCAGGAATGTATCAGAATTCTTAGGTGAATGTAAGGTATAGTAATTTATCACTGAGAATTTAGAATAGTGGGTGAGAAAAGACACTTTCGTACTTGTTTATTGTCCAGTCAGTTTACACGAAATGTCTTTGCAGTATCTACACACCATCTCTTCTGTTCAGGTCCAAGAATCAGCTCTTTATCTTCCTTATTGTCAAATGTACTGTTCGTCACTAATAGAGTACCTTCCACAATGAGAAAAACATAGCTATGCTCTTATTACCACACTGTCAGGGCTCTTTATATTTTCATTTGTAAGCCGGGCATGGCAATGCATGCCCAGCGACTCACGAGGTTGAGGCAAGAGGATTTCAAGTTCAAAGCCAGCCTCAGCCACTTAGTGAGGCTCCAGGCAGCTTAGCAGGACCCTGTCTCAAAATAAAAAGAATAAAAAACGGGCTGGGGGATATGGCTCAGTGGTTAAGCACCCCTGGGTTAAATCCTCGGTACCAAAACAAACAAACAAACAAACAAAAAAAACAAAACAGAAAACTTTTTGTATCAAAAAACATTTGTGTCCTCTGGCCTCTACAAGTTCCATACTACCACTAACTTAATGCTGGTTGCATTGTTACTCATGAAGCTATATCATTCCTGGTGGCAGTCATGAATACTGGCTGGACTCTCTCAGAGGTGGTTACTGCGATTCTCTGATGAATACAAAAGCAAGTATTGTCCAGAATGTGAATTTTTTAAGGTGGCGGGTAAGGGGGTGTAAACTGAAAATATAGAAAAGAGTTGAAACTAACATAATTGAAAGGATGCAGTAACTGTAAATGACAAGGTCTGACCACAGCCACAGAGGACAGTGGCTAAAGTAGGATGGAAGAAGACCAGATCACTAGGAATAAAGAGACTGAGAAATGGAGAACCCATGGGATTGGGTGGACTACTTGCGTAAGTATTTAAATCACCAGGAATAATGACAAGAGAATGGAGGACAGAAAGACAGTAAACTTGGTGTTGAAGTTTTCAAGAATGTGTGGAAATGACCAGGAACAAAAGATAAGACCATCACAAAGAGGTCTGGAGGGAAGTTGTTATAGTTTGGATCTTAGGTGTTCCCCCAAAGGTCCAAGGTAAAGGTTTGCTCCCCTCTGGGGTACTATTGGAAGGTCTTTAGGTCCTTGGCAGTATGCCTTTCAAAGGGGTAGCAGGATGTCAACCCTTCCTTTCTCTTTCACTTTCTAGCCCTAAGGTGAGCACCTCTTGCTCCCGAGATGATGTGCTACTTCCCCCCAGACACAAAAGCCACAGGGCCAACTAATCATGGCCTGATATCTTTAAAACTGTGAGCCAAAGTAAGCCTTTTATCTTTAGGACTTGATTATACCAGCTATTTGTTATAGTAACAGAAAGCTGACTAATAGATAGTCTGATGCCATGAGGGGGGGCGGGGCAAGAAAGAAACAAACATTTGGAAGTGACAGTGAGGAGCAAGAAGGGCATCTCCTTCACCTGCTAGCCCAGTGGAAAATGATACATGAGAGAAAATTGGCCACCACTCATGAGGACTGCAAGGAGTTCAGGCTCTCAGCAGAAAGTCAGGTTTTCCCTCCAGCTAAGAGAAAGGACTGTTCACAACAGTGTAGTTAGAGGGGGTTTTTCTGACGACGGAGATAAGGAGGTGAGTAGTGAAATTTGACCTGGGAAGCTTGAGCTCATTGAGATAAATACTTCTGACATGGTGACCTGATGGCCACTTAAAAGGAGAGGATAATCAATTCTGATTATTCTTGGAATTGAGTGCCTTTAGATAAAGAGAAAACAGGGATTAAAGTCAGAGAATCCAGTTGATTCAATAATGCTGTCCATCGTTCTTCCTTAAGAACTCAAGTTGGCGCGACCTGCAATCCATATTCTGTCTTGATTTAGGTCCTCATTAGTTCTTCCCTGGATTATTACAATTACCTCCTAACTCGTCTCTCTCACTGGTCTCACCTCTTTCCAATTCATCCTCCACATTTCTGCCAGAGTGTTCTTTGTAAATCATTAATTTAATCAGGCTTCTCCTTGATTCTAAATCCACTTGATGCCTTTCCCAATGCTTCAAGGTAAGATTTAATGTGTAACATGAGGGGAATTGTTAATAATAGTGTATTGTGTTCAGGATTTTTGGTAAATGAGTAGATTATAGCTGCTTTTGCTCCAGACAAAAGAAAAATGAGTGAATGGGTCACAATATCTTCATTGTTTCCCTATGGTGATCATTTTACAACAGACATAACTATATATTTATGATTGTAGGACCTCATGTTTTTTACATTAAGTATATACAATTAAAATTTATTTTCAAAAAATACTCTTATAATGACCAAGCTAATTATACAAACAGGCAATAAAAAAAAAAAAAAAAAAAAAAAAAAAAAAAAAAAAAAAAAAAAAAAAAAAAAAAAAAAAAAAAAAGCAAGTTTGCACAAGTTAAACCACAAAGTTAGGGAAAATTGGGATTCAAATTATAAGAGGAAATCTCGATGCAAGTTCTCAAATGATAGCTTTTCCTATTCAGATGAAAAGGAAGCAGCTCTTAGCTTAGTGTAACTGACTTAAAAATGACTATGATAATCTGTAGACAAATGTGGGCAAAGATAAGTTCCAGTCTCATTTGTGAGGCCCACCTGCCCACCGGAAAAAATGTTGGAAAACCTAGTATTCCTCCCACAGTTTTATGTTGCCACCTATAATTTTTCATCATGAGTTTGCAAAGGGTATAATTTCCAGCATATTGCAAAAGCTGTTAGCTCATTCTTTTAAATTTATTCAAAAGAGTCTAAATCCCAGAATGATTTACTACTCGATACTATTCACTTAAAATATACATGAATCAGCCTTTCTTCAACAGAAGATTAGCATTGTTTCCTTTTCTTCTTCAATTCATATTTTCACTTATCACCCACAGGATGTTATCATACTGCAAATTTTCATGCTTAAAAAAGTTTTATTGAGAGCCTGGCGCGGTGGCTCAAGCCTGTAATCCCAGCACTTAGGGAGGCTGAGACAGGAGAATCACAAATTCAAAGCCAGCCTCAGCAATGGCGAGGTGCTAAGCAACTCAGTGAGACCCTGTCTGTACATAAAAAAACACAAAAAAATAGGTCTGGGGATGTGGCTCAGTGGTCGAGTACCCCTGAGTTCAATCCCCACTACCATTAAAAAAAAAAAAGTTTTATTGATCATTATTATATCATTCTTCATTCAGATATTATAGCTACATATTTATGTCATTTTACTTACCCATAACTCTAACATTCTAGATGTTAAAATGTCTCCAGATAGTCATCACTATAATAATTGCTAGTACATAATTAGTACAATACACAATTGTATTAATTGTATAGTTGATCAAATAGTAGCTATATTATAAATTAATACATAATTTTAAACATAAAAATACAATTGTATTGCTGGGGTGACACACCTGCAATCCCAGGGAATCAGGAGGCTGAGGTTGGAGGATGTCAAGTTTGAGACCATCTTCAGCAACTTAGTGAGATTCCGTCTCAAAACAAAAAATAATAAAAGGGTAGGAGTTATAGCTCAGTGGTAAATTGTTCCTAGGTTCAATCCCCAGTATCAAAATATTCATAGATAGATAGATAAATAGATAGAATTTTATTGAAAGTGAACCTGTCAATTACATGGAAGAGGCTTTTTATTACCAGCAGATGGATATTATTTACAGCTAGAAGGAACAGACTTCTGCCCCAGTTCTATTCATGTGCTTGACGCTGTTTTCATTGATATAAATGCTGAGGTACTATGTTCATAGAAATGAATAGATGGGAATACAGAATTTGTTGTAGCAGCATTACTCAACTCCTAGGACTCCTTTCAGTTACATGACACATAATGCGAAGATCTATGACCTCAGTGATTTTACTACTCTAGTGACAATTTTTTTGTACAGTCATTACAGTCATTCCTTTTCTCAACACCATTGCAGCCTTCTGATTTTCTGCATGTTGTGTACCTATGACAATGCACAGGTGAAGTGTGGATCTGTGAAGAGAATGACTTTCTGCCAAGTAAGGAAATGGCAACTGTGAAAAGGGGTGGGGAAGAAACCATGGGCACACTCTCAAGCAGCTCAGTATTAGGAAAAAGTGTAGAAAAGAAAGTCAAAGGTGTGTAATTGATTTCCTTAAAACTAGCCATGCTCAGTACCGCTTGAGAGTCTTCATGTACTTTGAAGATTTTCATTTATTAATCAGCAGTCTTTTGAAGAAAAATGACTGGAGAGCCGAAGAGATTAAGGCATTCTAAACTGATTGGTAATGATAGGGTGTTTAAGAGAAGACTCTGAACTCCAGTTCTGTGATTGACTAACTGGGCAAATTATTGAACCTCTCCCTGTTTAATTCTTCATTTGGAAATAAACGCAATAGCAATATCTACTTCGAAGAGTTATTGTAAGGATTAAATGAGTTAATATGCAAAGAACTTAGAACAATGCTTGTAGTAATGATTCAATAAATCAGTAACATCATACTTAGAAATGACAATAGATAACATAAAAGTTAAAACCATAGACCCCAAATAAGTTAAAGTTTGACATATATCTTTCTCTTACCTAATCTACTGGTTTAATTGGTAAACTAAACACAAAATGTGAATTTCCACATGAACATGTGGCAGTCACTGTTCTTGTCCGGAGGTTTCACTTTTGAGCACAGTGCTGTGTGCATTGCCTTCTGAAAAACACATGAAACAAAAATACATGAAGTAGGAGATATGAGTTGTAAGTTTATTCTTCCTAGATCAAAAGTATTCATGTTTAGCAAAATTCATAATATGCTTATTTCCAGAGGGGCAAAAAGGGTTCATGTGCTCTTTCCTCACCTTTTATAGCCTCAGAAATTTCCATTATTTCCATTTAGGATACTTCCACCCCCACACACTTATTACTAAATATATCATCCAACTTTGAGCTTAGAGGTTCAGGGGTTTTGCCTTACTACTGTAACTGGGGCTTCAGGCAGATCATGTTCAAGAGTTTAATATTTGTTAAATGAAAGAGGAGTTTTCATGATATTATTTTATTTCTCCAGTATTTTTAATTGTCCTTACCCCTATACATCATTTTAAATTTGGGTTTTGTGTTTGATAGCATACAAAAGTTGAAAAACACAACAAAGAGCTTGAAAACCCTCATCTGAATAATTGTCAACTTCAGGAACAGCTGCTAAGATAAAATAACTCCAAGAGAGCCCAGCAACCAAAATGCAATTGCTTTTCTTTTTAAAGGGACAGGCCAACTCATATATGATATTAAGTCTAAAGCTGTTACTTTAAATTATTACTGTATTTTAATTGATATCAGAGTTTGACAGACCTGAAAATGTGTTTTATTCAGTATGAAGCAGATACTACTCGATTATACTTCAATTTGAGCACTTATTTGTTGACATCATTGATAAATGTTTACAAAGGAAATAAAATCCATCAGAGAACAAGCCTCCATATTTCTTCTTCACTGAGAAGGTAGAAACAGAAACTTTGCCAACTGAAATATAAGTGATAAAACCAAAAAGAGGGCTGGGGATATAGCTCAGTTGGTAGAGTGCTTGCCTCTGATGCACAAGTTCAATCCCCAGCACCACACACACACACACACACACACACACATACACACACCACATTAAAAAAAAAATCAAATGGAGATTTACAAGTAAGATAAAATTGAATTGCCAATTACAGAATAAAAAGATACAAATTGGTTAGTTGATTGCAACATCTTAGCTTTCTGTAGTGTGATTCATACTACTGAAAACTCTTTGGTCACCAAAGTCACCTCATAAAAATCTGGGTTTTTAAATGATGATAGATAAAACTCTTTCAAGGAAATGTATCATATTAAATTAATATCTTTTTGAGGAGACAAATGATATAAAGATTAGTTTACAAAGATGTCACTCATCATACAGAAAGATTTATTATAGTTTTCTTTTAAACATCTAACTTCACTAACTAGTACATTGATAATATGGTTTGATTTATAAATATATTATTTACATATTATTTTTCCTGGAAAATACCTAATACATAAAGCAAATACTAGCGTGGAAACTTAGTCCTGTGGCCTGAAATTTTCAGAACAGCAATTATTTAGTGAAAAGTTGTACTTCTCAGTATGCTCTAACTTTTCTGGCCTAAGTAAAATAGTAAGGAAAGAAAATTTGATTCAGAAAAACATTTATACCTTAGGTACATATTTCTAAGACAAAATACATCAGTTAAATTATGTTTGAATCTTAAATGTTCCCCAAAGTCTTATACGTTGAAGACTTGGTCTGCAGATGATGGTGCTATTGGGAAGTGGTGGAGTCTTTAAGAGGTGGGGTCCAGGTGGAGGAAGCTGGATCATAAGAGCATGCCTTTGAAGGGGATATTGGGACTGAGGTTCCTTCCTCCTTCTCTCTCTCCCTCCCTCCTTCCCTCTCTCCCTCCCTTCTTCTTTCCTGACCATGATAAGGTGAGCAGTTTTGTTCCATCACACACTCCTCACCATGCCATTCTGCCTTACCACAGGCCCCAAAATAACAGAGCCAACAACCATGGACTGAAACCTCTGAGACTATGAACCAAAATAAATCTTACCTGCCTTTAAATTAATTATCTCAAGTATTTTGTCACAGTGATGGAAAGCTCACTAATGTAAGTCCCATATTTGTCCTGCTTCTGAATTATTCCATTCAATTAGTTCTTTACAAATGAGTCCTCGGCTGCATTTCTTATTGACTTTGTTTTCTTCCTTGACTGTTTCCACTCGTGACATTTAAGATTTATACCAATAAAATGAAATATCACCACCTCAGGTCACTTCATGAGAATCTTTTCTTCAGTGAACTATCAGGGTGCTTTTGGCTATAGGTAACAGCAACCTAAAAGTGGCTTACAATACAAATCATTTGTTGTTTACTAAACAAAATGGCCAGAGAGGTGGTTTCGGAGTTCACTAATGTCAACTTGGGCCCAGGTGCCTGAGCCAAGATTTCAGCCCAGTTTTACTCAAATGCCTATGCAAAGCTCTTCTTCTAATACACTGTCATTATACTGTCTTCTTTGGAGATTCTTTAGTTGCTATTGCAGACAGAGACCTTTTCTTACCTTATATTTTTCAATGCTTGGCACATCATAATCATTCAATAAATATTCATTAAATCATCAAGGTCCATTTTAAGGAAAAGGAAGAATAGGACAATATGAATAGGACAATAAAAGGGTGCTTAGGTGCAGAATTAAGTCAGTTTGAATTTTCAAGTTAATGCTGGATCTTTGTGATTTTAAAGCAGATTTCAGTATAACTGGAAAACCTTTTGCGTTATTTATAGTTCCCTACTTCCTTGGAAGGTCCTTTGTTGGCTGAGCAAAACTCTGAGTTTAAATTTGTAAGTTTAAGAGTTAGAATGAGCTCAATTGCTCTGTATGGGAAAATTTTAGAGGCCACTGGAATTGGCAAGGTTAGTTTTATGTGCATGCCTGTATGTGACTGTGAGTTTGCATGTGTGTGCACGCATGTGCACATGTGCTGAAAGGGAAGAGGGGGATTGGGTTAAAAGGTGGCTGGAGAAGAGACCTGAGAGTATGCACATTCAGCGGTGACTTTTAAAAAAGTGATAGGTTATCGGCCAGGTAATAAAACCATATTATAAACCAGGCATGGTGGCACACACCTGTGGTCCCAGATACTAGGGAAGTGACTGCAGGAGGATCACTTGGGACCAGGAGTTCAAGGCCAGCCTGGGCAACATTGAGTGACACTCTCGCAAAACAAGCAAACAGAGTCATATTTTACTTGGCATAATTAGATACTAAAAATGAGTTTCTGTGAAGAACCTGAGTTAACCTGTTTGAAGTGTTATATCATAACTTAGAATAGTCCTCCTGAATGCTTAAAATGATTACTATCGAGCACATGTGTGTGTGCATGCATGTGCACATTTTGCATGAGTGCGCACTGAATTTACTAAAGGTAGTGTGCTTCTGTCTTAGAAATACTACTTGAGATTTACTCTAGTTGATATCTGACCACATTTATATGATAGTACCTTATTAACTGATTGATTTATGTATAATCAAGTTTTACATGGCACATTTAAAAATTAATGAATTTTGGGACAAATGAAAAGTTGGAAACCAAATTATTAGTGCTTGTGTAAAATTCTTCGGGTGTTCTTATCCTAAATGAGTCCTTTTGAAAGAACCCACAGGATAAAATACTCACTCAGCAGACTAGACAAAATCTAAAACACTAAGAACACCCAGAAGAGTGGAATACCAGTCATTAGTTTGCTGATCTGGTTGAGTGTGACAGAGTGGTGTCGTGGGAAGGCAGGGGAGGACAGTTTGCTTTTCTGGGGTTTTCACCTGGATGAAAGTAAAAAGAACAGCAGTGGTCTGTTTTTCTTACAAACTTAGCCAGTACTTTGTAGGCTTGAAATGAATCATATTTGGAAATACAGCATGATGCAGAAATTTTCTTAGCAGAGCAATCAAACCCCATTAAGTTTAAGGCTGTGTTTTACAAGTCAGAATGCAGAGCTGGTGGTCTGGTCTGGAGGTGTGAGTGGGCTCTGGTGAGCGGGGGGGATCTAGGTGGCTTTTGAAGTCATAGAACCATTGCCTATTTTTTAACATAATGCCTTTATTTTATTTATTATTTGTACGTGGTGCTGAGGATTGAACCCAGTGCCTCCCACGTGCAAGGCAAGCGCTCTACCACTGAGCCACAACCCCAGCCCAACCATTGCCTATTTTGCAGAGTGAAGATTGTCCCAAGGCTCTGCTCCAGTTTTTTTTCCACCACAGAGTACTTCCTGATCCTTCTAAAGCCCATGGGAAAGACTCTGAAGGCCCTTGGCCCCTGAGCTCTGTCCCATACTGTTTTGCAGTGAATTATTAACAGTTTTAAATTGAAATAAAAATTTTAAAAGCCTATAGACATGAAAGTGCCTAGTTCAGGATCCAGAAAAACTTAGTCTATCCTCCCTGTTATCCCTGAAAATGTAATTCTGGCCAGAACACAGAAGTAATGAAAGCAGGACTATTAAGCAGAAGTGATTCAGCCCATATTCTCATCTGTTACAGCACACAGGCCCTAATAAGAAATGTACTTTGATAGATCCAGAAACTATTGCTGCTATTGAAAAAACACAGATGGTATGCATTACAGCAGAAAGCTTTTATGAGTTGGCCCATTATTATCCAGATCTGAATATGCATGCTAAAGGCTGTGCAGCCAGAATGCTTGCTGGGGTATTTGAAATTCTTGTTTCTAAGGAAGACATATGAATAGAATAGGGTCAGAAGCTATTTATTTCAGCAGAATTAAAATATTTTAAAATCACAACAATGCACATTTATAAAAATTCATATTTAGCAGAAGTTATTAAGATGTAAAGCAAATGTTCCTTCCTTCCTTTCTACCTCCCTCCCAGTCTCACTACAAATTGCTTGGTTAGCAAATCCTCCCAGTGTAGGCATGAGCATCTGGGGCCATAGAAGACAGTCCCTGCCTCTATGGGACTTATGTTTTAGTGCTAGAGACAGACACAAGCCAAGAAACATATAAAACTGAGCTTGAGAAGGTTGTTTTAAATATGGAGGCAGAGTCTGAATGATGAAAACAACCAGTCTTGAGCCTTTGTGGGAAGAGCCTTCCAGGAAGATTACTATAGGTTGGATTTGAAATATCCTCCCCAAAACCCAAGTGTTAAAGACTTTGTCCCCAGCCATGACACGTTGGGAGGTGGTACAACTTTTAGGAGGTGAGGCCTAGAGGAAGGACACAGAGTCATTATAAACA
This sequence comes from Geosciurus inauris, assembly GCA_004024805.1. Lineage (NCBI taxonomy): Eukaryota > Metazoa > Chordata > Mammalia > Rodentia > Sciuridae > Geosciurus > Geosciurus inauris. Next base: position 76,061 of record PVHX01007134.1, on the reverse strand, counting down.
CTCTCTCTTTGCTTCCCAGCTGCCATGAAGTGAGATTTACTCCACCATGAGCACCCTGCAATGGTGCACTGTCTTTCCACAGGCCCCAAAGCAACATGCCAACCAACCATGGGTGCAACCTCTGAAACTGAGAGCCAAAATAAACCTTTCCTCTTTTTAAGTTGATTATCTCAGTATTTTGTCACAGTGACAGAAAGCTCAAAGACTGAATGGCAAGTGCAAAAGGCCAGGGGAGTTAAAGGGGGAGTCCTGTGGCTGACTCTTTCTGTGCTGAATGAGAATTTGGAGGGATCAGATCATGCTGGGTAGGACTGAGTAAGAAGTTCAATTTCTTACTAAATACAATAATAGGCCAATGAGGTTTTTAAATTGAGGATGAAAAGGAACTGATTTCTATCTTTGAAAGATGACTCTGATGTAGTGGTGGCAAAAATGGAAGTCTGCCCACAGACTTCATTCACACATAACACAAACATAGAAATGTATACATTGCCAGGCACAGTGGTGCACACCTGTAATCTCAGAAGCTTGGGAGGCTGAGGCAGGAGGATCGTGAGTTCAATGCCAGCCTCAGCAACTGAGAGAGGCCCTAAGCTGTCAGCAAGACCCTGTCTCTAATAAAATATAAAAATGGGCTGGGCATGTGGCTCAGTGGTTAAGTGCCCCCTGGGTTCAATTCCTGGTACCAACAACAACAACAAAAGTATATTATATATGTTATTTTTTAAAAAGCAAAAAGTGATGACACATAGCACTTATTCTAAAACTGGTTGCTGGTTGGCTTTTTTAGAGTTCCTCTTTGAAATTATGTTCAGTGTCAGTTTACTACCTCCCAGACAACCAAATACATCTTGTTTTTTTCTACCCACATTAATGCAGTATTTTATTAGGAAAAACACAGACTTGGCATTTTAACACTTGGCTCCAGAATAGAGTCATTGGTTTTGGCTCTGAATGACTTTTTGGATTGTCCTGAAAATCATTTTTAAAGAAAAAATTTCAACAAATGTATTGCCTACAGATGTGATACTTGTTGAGCAGCATCAGTGGAATGCATAGGCAGTCTGCTAAGGTGCTTTGAAATGTTAAAAAAAATCATTTGAAGTGATAAATGAGTCACCAAATAATTATTCACAAATCACAAAGTACCAGTACCTGTTTTAGGTACTGGGTATATATTAATGAACACAGCAGACAAAATCTCTTTCTGCTGAGCTTTTACATTCTAGTGGAGGGAGACAGGCCAAACAAGTAATCAAAATAAGTAAATTATAAATTATAAAGATTATATAAAAGCAAAGAAAGAGAGATTTGGAGTGATGGATGGGATCCCCGTTTTCAATAATGTCAAACTGGGCCTCACAAAGATGGTGACAGTTAAGTAGATCTAAAAAAGGAAATACACACATGGTAAGGGAAAGACCACTCAAACAGAGAGAATAGCCAATGCAGGGGGATGTGTGTGGCAAGGATGAGGAACAATGAGGTGGCTGCTAGTTGAAGGAGGACAGAGAGTCAGAGAGCTAAGGAGATGGAGGGCAGATTATTAGCAACTTGTAGCTATGGTAAGAATTTTGGCTTTTTCACTGAGTGAGGAGAGCCAAAGCAGAAAAATGACATAATCTGTGTTTTCAAAAGATTTCTCTGACTACTTTGATGTAAATAGACTAGAGCAGCAAAAGTAAAAGTTTTCATGTGTTTCAGAAAACAGTAACATTTCCTAGAAAACCCCCTAATTTTGCTAAAGAGGGGAAAAGAGCCAAATTAAAGTTTTTTTAAAAAAAATTCCAGATCTTATCTTTGTTCTTTATAGTTCCTTATCATAGCAAATTTCTTTCTATCAAGCCCAATTTCTTCCAGATTTTGGCTTAAAGTGTCCCTAGACTACTTTCAGGCTGCAACATGAATTATTTTGTCCTGTACAGAAGTCAGGATCTTCTTAGTGGAAAGTAACTGAATACCTGACCCAAAAAGGCTTAAGCAACAGGTCATTACTATTGCACATGATGAGTATGAGGACACATGCAGAGCCAGGGAAGGTTAATTTAATACTCAGTGAAATCTGGGCTCTGGTGCCTTTTCTGTATTTTTCCTGCTTTTCTCTCATGGTCACAAGATGTGCCACTGTGACTCTCCAAACATGTCTTGCTCACTGGAGGATGGTGAAGACAGGAAGTAAGGAAAAGACTTCTTATGGGATTGAAGGATAAGACCCTTGTCCTGAAGCTCCCTACCTCTCATTTCCTATTATGTATTATGGGCATGTATTAAGTCACATGCTCAGTCCCTCAACCAGTCCCTGACAAAAAATGACAGAGTACCAAGACAGGTTTAGATCAGTGATTCTGAGAGTATGATTTGTGAGACCATGGGGAGGGGGTCCCTAAGACCCTCTTAGAGAGTTATATTTTAATATAATACTATTTTTTGCTATTCTCACTCTTACCAGTGCACAATGGAGTTTTCCAGACGTTCCTAGAAATAGTGCAATTATTGAATGCAGAAGCTAGTATGAAGATCTGAATGCCTTCTATTAAGACAAAAGTAATGCAATTCTTTTTATTAATTTTTTGAAAATCAGTTAATTTTTATTAAAATGTGCAATACATGTTGACTTTAATTTTTATTAATTTTAAAAAATAATATTTTTAAATTATCCATTTGTGAGTTTTTAGTATGACAAATATTTATATACATAATCTACATAAAGAAAAGCACTTTATGCATGGAAAAGAATCCAGAGATCAAAAGAATGAAAATCTCTGGTTTATTCAGATAGGTCTGATTCATCCCTGTGCTGCTAAGGGGAAGGTCAAACTTTCCAGAGCTCACCTCAGCCTGACTCAAAACTTTTTCAATTATTACCATTAAGGGATAAGGTCACAACAGGGTCTGTCAGACCTTGTTTATTGAACTGATTCATCTTCTAGCTAGTCAGGAGGTGAGCTCTTCTTTTTTTGACTGGGAGGTGGTGAAATGGTTAAAATGAAGCCCCAAGGACTATTTGAAAAACAACTGTCATATTAAGTTGCTTCTTGAGATGGAAGAAGTGTGGTATTTTGAGAAGTGGACATTTGAAATTTCAAAACCTTTTTTGGGAACAGAAGGAACCCCCAAACCCCATGAGTAGTCTTGAGTTAGGGAGCAAGTTATTTATCATTTGCAGTAATGGGTTTCTCCCTAGCTCCAGTCCTGCGCTAAAAGTGATCCTACAAAGATGGGCTCTGAGGTTGTCACCATGGTCCGTTCATTTTTCTCACCTTGATTCTTCATTCTTCATCCAGACTGAGAACATGTGTGTGTTGTTTTTTAGTGGTAGTATTTCTTATTCTGCTCTCAACCTATTCTGGTTTCAAAGTGCCCTCAGGAGCCTCCTCAAAACGCCAAACCTATTTTTCTCCTCTTCAGTAAATTCTCTTGGCTACACACACACACACACACACACACACACACACACACACACACACACACGCGCGCGCGCGCACACCCCAAAATGCAGCGTTGTGTTTACAACTCAACTCACAGTGCCTGCGATTTCTGCATCTTTTTTCTTTTCCTCCCTGGGGAATGTTAGATTGTGAAGGGATTGGGGAGGAGCCGGCCTGACCACGGCCACATGCAGCAGTCATACATTTCCTTTGCACATATTTTGCTGAGTGGGCGTGAGACATTTTTGGATAAACTTTTCTACACGAGTGCCATTTCTTACGATCTTCCTTTTGTCTTGTTTTCTCCCTAGGTCAGCTTCTTTGCCCTCATTTTACTTGTACCTTTCTACGATTTGGCTTGTTTGCATCCACGATTCCCGAGGCTTGAACCTCCCTTCCCTGGGGCCTGACCTAATTCTGGATGCTGACTGTGGCTTGGTTTATTCTTCCACTTTGGTAAACGCACGTGGCTCCTCTGGGAGCCTCACTTTTCTTCTAGAATGCTGCTGGGTCTCTGTGGGGGCTAAGACAATGTACTCTAAAACAGCCAGGACCCCTACCCCCACAGAGCCCCGGGTCCGAGCGCAGCGGGCGCGAGGAGGGGGTGGGGAGCAGGGCCAGGCGGGTGAATCACAGGGCGTAACAGGTGCCGCGGCCGCAGCTGCGCCGGCGGAGCGCTCAGGCTCCAGGGATAAGGTTTTCTTTTTCTCTGGGTTTTTTGGGAGGTGAGAAGGCTCGGGGGCCCCCACCCGACCAATGCAGGCTGCGGTTGTTTGTTGCTTAGCAACTAGCGGAGCCAATGAGCGGCGGCCGGGCCTGCGGCGCCGGCGTGCGGAGGCGGGGTGGGAACCTCGCGAACCTGCCCGGCTGGGAGGCGGCCGCAAGGGGCGGAGCGCAGCCCGGCCAGGGGCGGGGAAGGCGGGAGCCCGCGGCGGAGGAGGGGCGGCCGGCGCGAGGCGCTGCGTCCCGCCGCGCCTGTGCGGGCCCGCGGGGCTGCGGGAGCCGCGCTAGGACACCGCGAGCGGTGACTCCCCGCCGCTCCCGGGGGCCGTGACGGTGAGCAGCTCGCCCCGCGGCGGGATTGTGACGTGCCCGGCCCGGCAGGGGGCGCTGGGGGTGGCGGGGCTGGGGTCAGGCGGGTCGGGGTGGGGGCGGGAGGGCGGGTGTGGAGGTGTGCACTGGCACCTTGCTTGGCGCCCCGCTTTTCCGCAAGGAGCTCGGCGGCCGTTGGGGCCGTTGGAGGGTGCTGGCGAGTGTTGGCTCTCGCCGCGTCTGGAGCTGGAGGTAGGTGCCAGCTCCGGGATCCTTCCTGCTGGCGGTTGAGCGTTGCGCCCACGAGGGGGCTCCGGCCCGGATTGCCCCAAACCCTCTCCGGGATGGAGCTAGGGTGGCGCCTGGCAGAGGATGACGAGCGACGCGGAGACGTGGGGGAGGAGGGGTTGGCCAATTTGGGGCTGCAGTGGCTGCTTAGAGGCAGTGGGGCATGCGGGCTTCAGCGATTTGTCAGTGCCAGCCGCAAGAGGCAGTCGTTAAAATGAGTTATTGGGTGGTCAGTGGCTCCTGCAGGGGAGAAGCACCCTGGTAAAGAGGTAGAGATCTAAAGGTCTCCGGGAAGAGTTTACATCATCAAAGAGGCAGGCATGTTTGAGAAATATTTTGGCTTACAATTTTCCAGTAAAGTACAGTAAAACAAATTGTGAGCTCTCTGCACCTCTTCGAGTCGGGTGCTAATCGCCTGGTTTTGCAAGTCACTTGGGCCCAGAAAGTAGCATCTGCTGAATAATTTGCTTTCAGCGCACTTATCGGAATTCTTATATTAATACTCCATTTCAGGGTCCATAGTTGTGAATGCTAAACTCATTACTGGCAACACTGGTAGTTTTTGTTGGATGATAGGACAGATTTCCCTTTTCTGTCATAGTTGAAGATTGAACATCTAGATCATAGATTGAAGATTTGGAGAGGCACTCTTGAGAGGGAGGTTCAGAAGCCTAAGGGTGAGGGCTTCTTGGACTCTGAAACTAGCCATTCACATCAGAGTTTAGGTCCAGGGTTGATTATGAATGGTGGGTGCTATGGTACTCTGGTTGAGGAGGGACAGGGAAAGAAAATCCTGGCAGCCTTATAATTTGATCGTGAACTAGAAAGGTCTGGATAATTTGACACATTAGGACACAGTGAAATTTGAAAAGGATTAGTGCTCTGGAGAGAAAAGAAATGCCCTTAAAGTTTAGGTGAAGCTATTTGGAAATTTGAAAGTTAGAGGTAGATTTATGAACTTGCATCCATCCACAAAACCATCCATCAAATTTCTCATTCTAGACCTATCATAGGCCTAGGAAACTTACCGTTATTTGTTCATTAAAACTAAACAAATAAGAAAACTTGATACCTAATTTGACACCTTTTTACCTCTATCAATGAAAGTTTCTCAAACAAAATGGTTCTTTGAGAAAAGGAGTAGGAACTAAAAGGAAGGCTTTTCTCATGACTGCTTGGGCTTCTAAAGCAAAGTCATTTTATACCCTTCCTTGCTTTCTCTTTCCCCATCTGTACAGCCAAGATAATAAAGCCCTAGGATTAAAGAACGTGGGTGAAGCAGCTTGAAGATAACTGCAAAGACCGGTTATTCTAGGATGAAATGTGAAGATCTCCTCATCACACATTGCGCCTTGTGACAAGGCTTGTTAAGCACGTTATGTTCTAAACATGCTAGGCAGATATATAAGAAAACTAAAATGTAAACTGTTCAGAGTGTTTCCCAGAAGTCTTAAATCCTACACAAAGTCAGATTAGTACTTGGGCTTTCCTAAAACTTGACAAAGTCTGCTCTTTGGCCAAAGCTGGCTGTGACACAGGTTTTAAAAAAGTAGACATTTGAGTACCTTTGGATAAAAAGCCAAAAAGACATTTCTTCAGGTTTGTGTGATTTTAATTCATTTTCCATAAATTGGAGAAGTAAGTGGATGTGGTGTTGAAAGTGCATAATCCTAGCTGCTGGAGAGAAAGGCATGAAGATGGTTTGAGTTTAGGAGTTTGAAACCAGCCTGGGTAACATTGAAACCCGTCTAAAAAAAGACAACCTTTAAGTGATTTTTTTTCTATAACTTTTATTATGGTTGTGAACATGCTTTATTGGTCTGACCAATTGCTCATGACAAAAGAGGTTTTGATACTATGTGGAACTGTTTTGTGTGTAATGATCGGCTTAGCTGGCAATGAAGGTACAAGCTATCTTCATGAGTTTATGAGGTAGGATAGAAGAGAGAAATACCCATTCTTATTTGTAATGGAAAACAGCCTAGAGTTATGCCTTTTTGATGGTGGGCCAATGTTTCATGAGCAGATTTACCAAATAATGCTTTAATCATTCTTTCAAAAGCATTAAACACTTACTTATTAAGCTGCTACTTGCCAGACCTGAGGATGGAAAGATGAATAGTAGAGGAGAAAATGGGAAAAATGTTAATGTGGAAGACATTAGAGAATTTCAGCTGAGCCTTGACTGAAGGGAAGTTCACTAAGCAGCTGATGTGCTTTCCAGCAATATATGGTTGAAGAATTACAGGTGGTTTGGTTAGCCCTAGGTGGGTTGTGTTTGTGGTAAGGTTCAAGAATGGTGCTATGAACTTTGACCAATAGGTGATAGGGAAACTTTAAAAGGTTTTGTTTTGGGGAAATATATTTGCTTTTTACTTTAGAAGAGTCTGTCCACCACAGTCAGTAATTTGAATGACCCAAAGTGTTCTTAACTTTGACAATTCAAATAATATCGGGAAGCAACTTTACATAGCAGTTAGACTTGGAAAATATTTTATTGAAGGATTCAGATGCTTTAGGAAAGCAGGAATAATTAATCATACAACAAACTGTTGTTGAAAGCTCAGTCCTTGTTCCTGATGCCAATCCAATAATGAAGACACAGTTTTAAGAAAAAGGAAAAAGGTTTTTTGCTTGTTAGCAAAGGAGAAACACAGGGGACTTCTGTCCCAGAGGCTGATTGTGTTCTGTAGGAACAGGGGGCTTTTAAAGAGGTGATTCAAAGGCTACATTCCACGTGTTCTCTGTTGGGAGTTGTAATTCACTTGTTAATTTGGGTGATAGTCATTCCTGAGATCTTTCCCCCAAATGTGGATTACTTTGCTCCTTTGGTGGGTATGTACTGAGATGGATAACTCTGCTTCAGTGGGGGAAAAAAGGTAATCCTGTTTTCCCTGAGATTAGGGAGGAGCAGGGAGAGAGGAAGAGAAAGAAACATGTCCATTTTAAAAATAAGTTGTAGTGGCAGAGCAGCAAGGGGTATACAAAGCATAAACTGGACCACTGTTAACAAAAACCTTTGTTGAGTATCTTCTATTCTTAAGATTTGGGGATTGGGATTCAAAGATAAATAAGATACAGCTCCATTAGGAGAAATTATAATGTATTGCAAAATCTGAGTGAATAAGAATGCATAAAAACATCAGGTTCTAGCAGTGTAGGAGTCTGAGATGAGAGAAGATATAAATTTTTAGTTTAACAACAACAACAAAAAACTCTTAACAGAAATTGTAACCAGTTGTAAACAATCAGAATAGTCCTTACTAAAATTCTGCAGTTCTTAACTTGCTTCTCATGTTTCCTTCCCTTTCTCATATTTCCTTGAATCAAATGTTTGGTTGCCCACTAAACTACTAGCATCTAACCCTGTTCCTTAGTGGTGTTATTTTTGAGGGATGGTAATACTGCTACCTACTTCATAGGGTTGTGATGATTTGATAAATATCCTGACCGTGCCTGGAAAAATAAGTTGTATTTATGTAACACATAGTATTTCTATTTGATATAAAAGTGCTGTAATTTGAATATGAACTGATTCAAGGATTGGGTGATGACTTGATGACTCCTTAATCTGCTCAAATGCCTCTTGGTCTCCAAGCCATAGAGTTTATCCCCATTTGAACATATGGTGAGGGCATTTCTAAACTCACTAAGTTCTGTACCGCACTCATTATTATCCACACATCCAAATGCAATTTTATTAATCTTACTTCTTTGTTCTCTCTACTTAAATGACAATATTTTCTGATCAGTACCAAAGGTAGGTTTTTACATGAGAGAATAAAAGCCTCCCCTTTGTATACTAAGCATGTTGTCAGTCCAACTTCTATAGTTTTTATCTTTCACTCTCCTCATTGTCAGGGGTTAAGTCAGCCAGCCAGCCCATCACCATTAATTTTCCAATTTACTGTATTTTTACATTATTTATTTTTTTAAAAAGGAGGGGAGAAAAAGGCATTTTTTTGTTTGTATTTGGTACCAGGGATTGAACTTAGGGGTACCTGACCACTTAGCCACATCCTCAGCCATATTTTATATTTTATTTAGAGACAAAGTCTCACTGAGTTGCTTAGCACCTTGCTTTTGCTGAGGCTGGCTTTGAACTCACGATCCTCCTGCCTCAACCTCCCAAGCTGCTGGGATTACAGGAGTGCGCTACCATGCCTGGCAAAATTAAAGTTTTAAACAATTTACCTTTTAGTTCTTGGCATATGTGAACACTAAAAAATAATTTTTGTACCGTGCTGCTAAAAATGGAGCGAATTTTGGAAACATTGTAGGAGATTGGCAGAATATTGTTCTAAAAAGACTTGTATGATGAAATATGATTTTAAAATATCTAGTTTAAGGAGTGGCCAATAGATAGTTATAATCTATGACAGATAAACTGTAGTTTGTCAGTCTTGTTAATTAATTGTGATTTGGTTGTGCATTCCTATTGGAAAGATAGCAACTTCAACATTATTCTTTCTGCTCTGTATCCATAGTTTTAGAATATCACTCTACATAGGACTTACAATATAGAAACAAGGTAGCATCTTAGAAAATCATCAGTAAGCATAACCCATACAAAGAGGATGATGATAGGCCTGCTGATTAGAAACTCAAGTAACAGAAGAGAAGTTTCATTAGTTAGATCTACACAAAGTGAAGGCAAATGGCAATTCTGGAAAAGCCTGGTAATTTGGGCCCCATAGTCACTAGATTTTTTTTTTTTTAATTGCTACACTTAATTTTTGTACATTTAGACAATTTACATTCTGGTTATTCATTTGGAATCATTTCTGTCTAGAATCATTTCTGTCTGATTGAAATCTAGCATCAGGCTGATATGCTAGAGAAGAGTACCTATATCCAGAAATAGCAGCTGGTATAGTGTACATACTCTCCTCTCCTGCAGTAAGATAGTAGGGTGTCATGGTTAAATGTGCTAGACTACCAGGGTTTGAAACTTAACTTTGTTGTATTCTAGCTATGTGACCTTGGGCAAGGAAACTCCCTGGGCTTTGGTTTCCTCATCTGTAATGAGGGAAAGAGTCTATTTGGATTATTGTAAGATTGAATAAATAAATGCATGTAAAATGCTTAAAATTATTCCAAGGAAATGATATATGCTTAACCAATTTTATTATTAAAATTAGATGAAATCTCTATTAAACATTGAGTTGTGAAGACAATATGTGCATGTTCTATTATAAAAATGTGGAAAAAATTTTTTAATATAAATAGCTATTCTCAATTCCATATTAGATACCATGAGAAATGTAAAAGTCATAGTAGAACAGACGATTCTTTAAAGATCATCCAGTTCAACCTCCTAATTTTACAGATGTGGAAACAAATTATGACCAGTTCAAGTTTGCTCAGTAAGTGATGGAAGTGTTACTGAGAATCATAGGCCCTGACATTGGATCTGTTGCTCTTTCAGTATCCTGTGCAGCTTCCTTGAGGGGAGGTTGCCCTGAACTAACAGTTTAGTTGGAAACATACCAAAACAGATGAATACATTAGCAGTGAAAAGTCGGTGAATAACAAAGTATCAGATGTTGTGCATCTGATAACTCTGCTTGAACCCCATCATATAAGTGCACACCTTATATGATTTAATGGACCGCTCCATTGAAGCAGAAATACATCTTAGTTGCTTGATTCATGGGTGGTTAATAGAGTAAAAACATTGTTTTTTGAAGAAAGTTGTAATGGCTATAAATAAAAGTCAGTTTCCCTCCTCCTTTCCTCCTACCAAGATGGATTATTAATTGAACTGGGGCAGAGTCCACCTTAGCTAGGTCTGCTAGTATTCTGACTTTATTCTTCACAACAGTTGGGGAAAGTTTGGCTTCTGTGTTTCTGATCCCTGTGTTCCTGATGGGCTGTGTTCCCAAAGACATTCTCATAGACGTGTTTTGATAGCAGAACATTCATGTGAACTGCATTATCTTTGCTTACAAGTATATGCAATTATGTGGAATACATGCAAGAAGTGTACTTGATTGGTGGAATTTGCCATTTGCCTTAGTTGAGATTTTCACTAAAGGACAGTTGTGCTGCTGAGTTGAGCTGAGTGCTTTCACACACAGTCTCATTTAACTCTGCTTGAACCCCAGCTCTAAAAATTGCACAAAATTATATACGGCTCCTAAAACATTCAAGCTGCATAAAGGTGTATAAAGTGAAGGTCTTGGTCTTCCACCCCTCCTTGATGCTACAAAAATCATCTCATCCCCAGGAAAGATGTTTGTAACACTTGGTAACTTTTTCAGACCTTTATCTTAAATGTATATATAGTTTGATTTTTCAAAAATGATGATCATACTGTTCTTATTAATCAATAATTTATGTGCATGCAGATGTACTTTATTCTTTAATTATCCCAGAGTTGGGCTCCTGACTATTCCATGTATTTTGGGTTTTAGCTATTTCTGATACCTATTGTCTTCAGTTTTTGCCATTACAATAATGCTACAATTTACAACATCCTTGTCAGTTATGCTTGCTTACTTGTTTAACTGAATGTGGTATTAGATGCCTAGAAGTATAATTGATTGTGTTTTTGTAGACCTCTGGTAAAGTTGTTTTCCCCTACATAATCGATTACCTGCATAACTTAGTTTTTGCCCAGCAAGGCTGCTTGATTTTGTGTGTTAAGATCATCTGAAAATAAATATATTTTTATTACTATGCCTTTCTAACATGAGGTTTGGTGTTTGAGAGAGGTGTATTTCATCCTCATTGCCTTTGCTTAGTGTCACCATAATTGCCCTTACTATTGCCACCATAATGTTTCTCTCATTACATGAAAACACATTTACTTATAGAAAATTCAGAGAGAACAAAAAAGTAAAAATTATCCATAACATTTGAGTGTGTGTGTAAATGTGCGTGAAGAATAGTATGAAAATGTTAACTAAAAGCTCAGTCCTTGTCCCTGACGCCAATCCAATAATGAGGACGCAGTTTTGAGAAAAAGGAAAAATAAGTTTTATTGCTTTACTAGCAAAAGAGAAAACACGGGGGACTTCTGTCCTAGAGGCTGATCAGGGGGCTTTTAAAGAGGTGATTCAAAGGCTACATTCGGCTGTTCTCTGTTGGGAGTTAAAATTCACTTGTTAATTTGGGTGATAGTCATTCCTGTGGTGGGTATGTGATCAAGGACAGATAACTCTGCCTAGGATGGGGAAAAAGGATAATCCTGTTTCCCCCTGAGATTAGGAGGAGGAGGGAGAGTGGAAGAGAAGAATCTTAAATGGAAAGTACTGCCCTGTTTCTCCCCTTTTTGCTCCTACATTAGTCTTTCCTTTTTGTTTTTTGTTCACATGCAAACTTCTAGGTTTATAGAGTAGATTTTTTATGTATATATTTTATATATAGTTTTGGATTTTTTTAAAAGATCAAATAAAATCATGTTAGGTATAGTTCTGCAATCTTTTAAATTACCAAATAAAATACGGAAACCTTTCCAAGTTAGTGAAATAGCTAATAGTAACTAGCATTTATTGAGCACTTACCATGTACCCAAGAACTTGTTTTAAAGTCCTTTATATGTATAAGCTTATTTTTAAAAGTTATTAAATAAAATTATTAACTAAATTTACTATTTGACCACAATAATAATCCTTTGAGGTAAAGACTGTTTTTATCCCCCTTTTGCAGATGAGGAAAATGAGGCCCAGAGGAGATTTCTGTTCAGGATCACTTAGTTTGTAAGTGGTTTGAAACCAGGTGGTCTGACTTTGGATCCTGTGCTTTTAACCATATTGTTTCTCATACTGCAGCAATAATCCGTTGAAGGGTATGTAAGGAGTTTATAAAGTACAGCATGTAGCTTTCTGCTCCTTAGTCTAAGGTAGCTTTGTAATGGCAAGTATTGGCTAGGAGCTTGGCTTAGCCCAAAGAGATACACATGAAATATTTCACCATAATTGGTGTTTTGCACTGTTTTATGCAGTCTTTGCCCAATTGGAAGATCTGATGAGAGTCCTGTCTTTTAAGGGGCAGCAGTAGGACTGGAGCTTCTCCCCTGCCACACACCAGGACCACAGGACCCTTAAGAGCATGGGCTCTGCACTCTAGGGTGGGGCTGGAATCCTGATTTTTTTGTTGTTAGCTTTATGACCTTGGGCAAATTGCCTAACCTCTCTGCTTCAATCTCCTTATCTGTGAAAGGGAAGCAATATGATAACACAAGGTTGTTGTGAGGACTTGACTTCATAATATATAAAAAATAGGGCCTGGCACATGTGTCTATTAAATTAGTAGACTGTGCTTAGTTTTCCACCAGTTTTTCACAACAACCTTAAGAAATAGCTATTATCACTCCTATTCTACAGGTGAGGAAACCAGCTTGGAGAGATGGTCTTTGCAATAAGTGACCTAAATCAGGATATGACTCCAGTCTGTTGACCCAGGCCTGTGAGGGAGGCATGCATTGTTTGCCCTGTGTTTTCCAACTTTGAAGCCACCTAATAGCTACACACTCAGCAAGAAGGCAAAATATTAGGATAATAGCAATTTTTGAATTTTGGTTGTTTTGGTATGTATTAAAATTTTATTTATGATTAATTCATTTTGTGGAAATATCTATACAATTTACCACACAGATGAAATAATTTATAGATTTTGAATTTGTGGATTTTTTATAAGATTGAATTTAATGTGTTTCTATACCAAATATGCATACCTCAGTAGTTTTAAGTTAGCAGAAGTATCAGTAATAGAATTGAAAGTTATAGTCCCTTTTGGAACAAAATTATAGTAGGAGGTGTTATTGTTTTAAATAATCATGTTTAGTTTTGAGAGTTATAACATCTATTTAAAATATGAAGATAACTGAATTCTCAAGTTTTATGACTGAACTTGTAAGATAGAACTAATGTTTAAAGATTTAGTTTTAACAATTTTATTTTCTTAACCCAACAATTTGACAACTGTAATTTTTTAATATTTCAGCAACTTTAGCTGTTTGTAAAAATCCAATATTTAGATATTTAGAAGCCCAGGTGGTATCATGTTACTATGTATAATATAAAGCTATTATTTCCTGATACTTGATGTTTGTTTTAGAATTCTGATTAGGTAGGCAATGTACCTTTTCAGGTTTGAATTTCAAGAGAGCTTGAAAAGAAATCTTAAAATAGTGTAACCTGTAAAGGGTATCTTGTAATCAAGATACTGTGTTTCTGCTGAACTCTGTATGTAGATACTAGAAATATGGGGGATAACAAGGATAGGAGAAATGGAAATCAAGATTAATGCCTTTTTTTCAAAAGATTGACTCATCTTTTGCATCTTTTTAATTAATGTTTTTCCTTTATCTGCGTTTGCTTGCCAAAATAAACATATCTGTGATGAGTTATTTACTTGATTTATTGAGTTATTTACTTGATTATTCTGTTAAGCTTTGGTGGGAGGAAATAGAGAAATATAAAATGTATCATACTTAGGAACTCTCTGAAAGATAAAACAATCTAGCAAGTATGTGGAGGGCTGTAAGGTAGAATTTTGAGGGCTGGAGTAGTTGAAGATGACTTTATGCAAGGGTTGGTGGAGGTTGTGTTGTGTTATGTTGTGAAAAAGCATTAGTTTTGGGATGGGTGAAAGAAAACAGCTGTAGACATAGAAGCTAAAGTGAGGGTCATGTGAGATTCATTTCATTGTAGAGATTTATTGAGCACCTGCTATATTTTGGGAATGTGGCTACAGAGATGAGTACATTCCTTACCTTCTCTAGAAGTTCATAAACTAGTGGGGGAGGCTTTTAACTATAATGTGAAATAATTGTATACTGGATGATATTGTCATTAACCCAATCATTTGCATTTATTTGTAATGTATGATAGCATTTTCAGTTGTTTCAGCAGGAGACATGTAAATTATGGAGTAAGTTTTAAAAGGGACTCAGAAACATACATATTTTTTTTTATGTTTTATTTATTGCTGTATAACAAATTGCTCCAAAACTTAGCAGTTAACAAGCATTTACTGTCTTATAATTTCTGTGAGCCAGGAATCTGGGTACAGCTTAGCTGGGTGCCTGTGGGTCAGGATCTCTCACTAGGTTGTCATCAAGGTGTTGGCCAGGCTGCAGGCATTCAAGGTTTGATTGAGGTAAGATCCATTTCCAAACTTGCTCATGACTCTTGGCAGGCCTCAGGTCCTGTTGGCCACATACATCAGTTCCTTGTTGCATTGGCTTCTAAATAGGGCTACTCACAACACAATAGCTTACTTTCCTCAGAAAAAGGGATTTGAGAAACAGTAAGTAAAAAACAACCACAAATAAAAGCTATGACCTTTTTATAACCTAATTTTCAAAGGAAAATCCCATCATTTTATTGTATTGCTATTTGTTAGAACCTAGTCACTAAATGCAGCCCATACTCAAGGAGCAGGAATAACTGGGGTCTGCGTCCGAGGCTGCCTGTCCCAAAGCTCTGATTTTAAAGTGTGTTAAGAACCTGAGTCTTTTTTTTGGTACTGGGGATTGAACTTAGGGGCACTCGGACCACTGAGCCACATCCTCAGCCCAATTTTGTGTTTTATGTAGAGACAGGGTCTCACTGAGTTGCTTAGCACCATGCAGTTGCTGAGGCTGGCTTTGAACTCAGATTCTCTTGTCTCAGCTTCCCAAAGTGCTGGGATTAAAGGTGTGTGCCACCGTACTCAGCGAGGAACCTGAGTCTTAATGTGAACTAGCTAAGGAACTTTTTTATGGAAAAAAGTGTAATTCTCCTGAAACCAAATGTATTTTTTTTCTTTTTTTTAAAGATGAACATAATATCTTTATTTTATTTTATCTTTATGTGGTGCTAAGGATCAAACCCAGTACCTCACACATGTGAGGCAAGCGCTCTACCCCTGAGCCACAATCCCAGCCCCAAATGTTTTTGATAAGATCTGCTAAGGTTAGTTTTAATGTTGCATTAATGTTTAGAGTAGGAAAGGGTTTATAAATGAGAAAGAAGCTAATTGTGGCAAAACAGAGATGAATTTTATTTAAAAAAAATGAAATAGCTTAAAATGGATTACAAGAACTGAATTTTGTTTGTTTTTGTTTTTGGTACCAGGGATTGAACCCAGAGGTGCTTTACCACTGAACCACATCTCCAGCCCTTTTTATTTTCTGACGAGGTCTTGCTAAGTTGCCTAGGGCCTCGCTAATTTGCTGAGGCTGGCTTTGAACTTGCATTCCTCCTTCCTCAGCCTTCTGAACTGCTGGGATTACAAGCGTATGCCACCATGCCCTGCAAACTGAATCTTTTAGAGAAACTTGATGGATATCTTTTTGGTTGCATTCTATTTTCAGTTTTTCAGTTGCTATAGGTAAATTTACATTTACAGTGTTGAAAGGTTGAATGATGGTAGAATGAAAGGAGCACAGGATTTTGAAAACTTAGATTTGTCCTGCATTCACAGCCAATCAGAAACGTGACATTGGGCAGTCCTGGTGATCTCACCAAGCCCTAGTTTCCTGTCTTTGATACAGAGAAAAAAGAAAATACTTTGACATAACGATGACAGATTTATGAAATTTTAGTAAGATCTTCATCATCTTTCAGAAAAGGCACAATAATCAGTTCAGATGTTTCATTGCTTCCCACTCCTGTGTCCAGATTCTAACCTGGAAAAGGCTACTGGATAATTCTTAAGCTTTGCATGATCATTTTCCCAGAAAGGGCAGACTATTCTTGCTTGTTTTTTAACTATAGTATGTGGCATTGGTACTTTAGAACCCACAGTAACATGCAGGGAGGACACAGTAAAGCTCTTGCTGCTTCAAAAGTAGCAAGTTAACTTTTTTACCAAAATTATTGCAATTTTATTCTAGAATGATTTTCCATCACGGAGTCTATTGACTAGAGTTTACATT
Source organism: Geosciurus inauris (assembly GCA_004024805.1). Lineage (NCBI taxonomy): Eukaryota > Metazoa > Chordata > Mammalia > Rodentia > Sciuridae > Geosciurus > Geosciurus inauris. The sequence continues at coordinate 59,444 of PVHX01007134.1, read as the reverse complement.
GAGAAATACTTCAAATGAGAAAGGTTGTTAGATGGAGATATAATTCCTATCTGTAGTGAATAAAACTGTCTCTGGTGTTAAGAACAGGAGAAAAAGAATTTTTTTTTTTTTTTTGGTACCAGGGATTGAACTCAGGGGCATTCAACTACTGAACCACATCCCCAGCCCTATTTTGTGTTTTATGGAGAGACAGGGTCTCACTGAGTTGCTTAGCACCTCACTGTTGCTAAGGATGGCTTTGAACTCACGATTCTCCTGTCTCAGCCTCCCAAAGTGCTGGGATTACAGGCATGCACCACCATGCCCAGCAGAGAAAAAGAATTCTTATTTTTTATTTACTTTATAGGGTTTTTCTTGTTTTAGTATATTTCCAAATTGTTCCTAAAAATTGTGGATGAATGAAATTGTAGGTGAAAGGTATTTAAATTTTTTATTCTTCAAATTTTAAACATTATAGGTGGGGTTGACCCATCTTGAAATCTGGGCAGCTACCCCAACCAATGGTACATATAGAGGATTTTAGATTCTAAATTATTTGAATCAAAACATGATTTACTGTTAACTTTTTTCTTCTAACAAAACTAGTATCAAAGCTAGTATAACAAGTTTGTTCTCATTTGATTTGTCATGAATAATCATGTTCACTATATAATCATTTGCTCTAAATTGGTCAGTGTACAGTATGAACTTGTGTTCCAGTGCCAGATTTGTATTGGAGTCCTTGAATGCTCTTGAAGCTTGTGGCAGGGCTTGTGATGGTTTTAGGTTTATGCAAAGCAGAGATGCTTCTGTTACCTTTTTTCTTTTAAAACTGATTTTGTCTTATTTTAACATCTTCATAAAAATATTTGCAACCATCAACAACAAAATTTTAGCCATGATTGAGCTAGAATACAACACCTTGCTTGAATTAGCCTCTTAGTTATCAGGTATATATTGATTAGGAGTCTTAAGTTTCCTTTATTAAAAAAACTGGTTGGGTAAATTTTCTTTTTATCTTAAGTTTCATAGTGTATAATTTGGTGCATCATTGAACAGAAGTGTTTTCGTGGAAACTTAGATGGTGTGAAATCATATACTGAAATTCTATACTGTTAGAAAGTTCTTTGCTTCATAGGACTTAAAATGGAGTATTGGTTTTCAGCATGAACATTTAACAGGACCTTAATATTTTGCAAGATTTTGTTGTTTTAGTTAACAGGACAGGGAACAATTGGCTTTCTAAACCTGTAGACAATGAAGAGGTAAATTCACAGAGAAAGAATAGCTGATTTAAATTACAATTTTGAAGAATGGATATGTAATAGATACATTTTGAGTATGAGAAAAGACTGGGCGCTATTGTATCTTAATCTACAAATAGCTTTGCACAATATCTTCACACACGCACAATTCACAAAACAACAAAAAGATCTTTAAAAGATACCTATTAGTTTTCTTCTTGTTCATCTGCCAAACTTAGTGATTATAATTAACCCATAGCTAATATGTCCATAAAGATATATTTTTAGATCTTCTAAGGATCTGTGGTCAATTTTTATTAAAAGCAAATGTGAATTTTGTTACAGATTTTAGAATCTTTTCATTTACAGCATACAGCCCTGTGTCTAAATGATGATAATAACTAATATTTATTTTGTGTGTTCCATATGCCAAGCAGTGTGCTAAATATTTTATACATTATTTCATTTAATTCTCATGGGAAATTTGAAATAATTGCCATTATTTTGGTAGTTTACCAGTGGGGAAACTAGGGCTCAGAGAGGTTATTTACCCAAAGCAGAGCTATATAAGAACAGATGGGTTCATAGCCCTTTGCAGTCTTGTTTTACTTATAGCTGCCATCTTTGAAAGCCAGAAGTAAAATTAATGTTTTTCTTCCTTGGAGCAGACTCAAATTTTATTCTGTTGTTGAAGGCACCCATTTAAGGATAGTGGGATGTACAGAATTGATCAGGGTATGTTTTCTTACCAAAGCATATGAGTAGAAAACTGGCAAAAGATCAGTGCCAGACCGGATAACCTTCCACGTATATGTATGCATATGTGACATGACATGTAAAATAACACGTAATATTGAATGCTTCTTTATAACTTAGAAATCATCCTTGATTCCTCATTTTCCCACATTTCAATCCATCAGCAAGTCCTGAAGTTTTTTTCTTCAGACACATTTCTAATTCTAACACGTTTCATCTACCTATTTCAGCTTCCATTATTGGAACTGTGGCGTAGCTCTGGTCATCTTACCTGGGCTCTGTGGCAGTAGCTTTCTTATTGCTTTCAACCTTTACTATTGCCTACCTGTGATCTATTCAACTGCAGTCAATGATCTTTTTTAAAACAAAAGAGATCATGTTACTTTCCTGCCTATAATCATTCAGCAATGGTTTATTGCAATTAGGGAACTTCAACCCACTACCCTTCTAGCCTTGCTTACTGTGCTTCAAACACACTGGACTTCTTTGTTTTTCATATTTATCAAGTTCATTTCCATCTCAGGTCTCTGTACCTGCTGTTTTCTCTACCTATCTGCTCTGGTCATTGATATCATTTAAGTCTCAGTTCAGGCATCATCTCAGTGTAGCCTTCCTTACTAACCCAGATACTCCCCATCCCAAAACTCTCATCATGTTTTACTTTTTATTTCTTACCACTCTGTTAGTTTATTGCTTGCTTTAGTGTCTCCCCCACCCTTCACCAGAATGTGAACTTGAGAGTAAAGCCTCCCCTTGTGCCTAAAAGAATATGTCTGGTACATAGTAGGAGCTCAATAAATGTTTGTTGGATAAGCGAAAAGTTTCATCTAACTTTTTTGGGGGACAGGGATACTAGAGATTGAACTCAGGGGTATTCAACCACTGAGCCACATCCCTAGCCCCATTTTGTGTTTTATGTAGAGACAGGGTCTCACTGAGTTGCTTAGCATTTCACTTTTTGCTGAGACTGACTTTGAACTCACAGTCCTCCTGCCTTAGCCTCCCAAGCCATTAGGATTACAGGTATGTGCCACCATGCCCAGCTCATCTAAGTTTTAACATCATATTGTGATTATTTCTCCCCGCCTGAAATATTGAGTATACTGGTTGTAAATTGTTGATCCTCAGTACAGATCTGGCTTGAGGACACTTTTTTTTTTTGGTACCAGGGATTGAACTCAGGTACTTGACCACTGAGCCACATACCTATCCCTGTTTTGTGTTTTTTGTAGAGACAGGGTCTCACTGAGTTGCTTAGTGCCTCGCCATTGCTGAGGCTGGCTTTGAACTCAAGATTCTCCTGTCTCAGCCTCCCAAAGTACTGGGATTACAGACGTGCGCCACCATGCCTGGCCTGAGGACACATTTTATTTGGCTTGTTACGTGGCATTGTTATTTGAGTTTCAGCTTATTGTCAGGCTCACAGATCTTAAGTGTACAACTTGATGAAATGTACTTATCTGTATACCTATGTGATTAAGTCTCAGACCAAGATACAGAACATTTCTGGTACCCAGAAGGTTCTCATATCCCCCTCTACCCACTCCCTCCCCACTCCTGACAGGATAACTTGCATAGAGTTAAGAAATTTAAATTAACTTCTACCATTTAAAAATAGGGAGACTTCACATAAAAATTCAGAATTCCAACATCTCTAAAAATTCAAAGTTCTGTCAACATAGGACCTGCTTTCTCTTTTGAAAAGTTACTTTAGTATAGAAGCAGCTGTCCAAAGTGTTGGCACGTGTTCATCAGCTTGCCTGCAGACTTCACCCCTCCTCCTCCTGTCCCTGACCTTGAAATGAATTGCCAGTTACCATTTATAATTTCATTTGAATTGTTTTTCTTATTATGGAGAAATATCTCTTCCATTCTCTCTAAAGAAGTGGAAACATGAATGGTAGATGGAAAAGGTTACATGTTTTACACTTAGTTTACTTTTTTAGTTCCTTTGTATTCTGACCTTTAGGTATTTGTTAGCCACCCTAGTTCTACATAGTTTTGTTTCAAGGCTATACAGTGTTCTATTTATAAATGTCTCATTTATTTATCCAGTCCTGTATTGTGGAACATACTCTGTTTCTTTTTTCTATTGTAATGAATAACCTGTATATGAATCTTTGTATACATTACTTTATTAGGATAAAATTTTAGAAGTGGACTTTCTAGATGAAGATAATTTTCACTTTTAAAGCTTTTGATACATAATTGTCAGATTACTTGGTGGTAGTTTAAATTGGCAAAATTTGAAAGAAAAGTTCTAATGGCATTGGGGGGAGGGGGAGGAATGAGGAATGTTGACCAAGAAGTGTTTCATCATCTTATCTACATAAATAAGAGTTATGCTTTGTTTTAAAGGATATAGTATAGAAATGTTACTTTTAGTACAATGCTTTACCTTAGATTTATATTGTGAGTCAAATCTTTACCTTAGATTTATATTAAGGTACCATGTATCTTATACATGAAGTAACATGAATACCCCCATGAGAACTAGAGAACCTTTAGCCTTGATCCTTATATATTTGTACATATATGTAATATATTTTAATATAATTATTAAACTCAACTATGTTTTGTATCCACACAGGAATAAGTGTTGCAAATCCTTCTGTTTTTGAAGCACATACAACTAATTGTTACATTTACATTGGTTTTCATATTTTAAATTAGAAGCCATTACTCTGTTATTCGCTTCTTAAGGAGATGCCTACTTAGAAGAGTGACAGCAGCTGGACTACATGTTTCAGTGCTGATAGTTCCTCAGGTATCCTGGCTCTGGAAATTGCTATGGGAGATTGGATGACTATTACAGATCCAGGTCTGTCTGCAGGTAACTGAATCTAAAGTAAAGGGAAACCAAAGCAGTTTAACTGAATCTAAAGTAACTGGCGGTCAAGACAGTATGTCAAGGTGAATGTTTTCAACAAAAATATTAAAAATTTACAAAAATATTGAAGATGTGACTAGAGAGAGGCATAAATGGTTATAAGATGCCCAATTTTCATCTTCAGTGAAGTTATCAGAGAGAGCTAAGAATGTGCTGTAATCAGTGGGTTCAATGCTTTAGATAGCTTATTGGATCGTTAATATTTTTGAGTAAAGCTTATATGCATTTGAAATATATTCAGTGGTTACTTCAGTGTTTCTCAGATTTGTTCCTTTATCACATAAGCATTGAGTGAAATAGACAAGTGTGTTTTGTCTATTATTTTTATAAATCTATAAAGTAGTGGAAGTTAAGGTATATTGTGACTTAACATGTCTACTAAGAATACTACTTTAATTGTATCTTTTTGGAAGAAAAGTATATAGGTTTCAGATACAAATGGGTTTATCCCAATTTGAAAATTTTTAAATATGTTTGTGTATGTATAATTTTGGTAATGGAGATTGTTAGGTTTATAAACATTTTTATAAATTGTTTATGGGAATGCTTTTTATTGATTCTTTCAGAAAGTAAAAATATCTCTCAATATACCTCAGAAACAAAGATGTCTCCATCAAGTCTATACTCACAGCAAGTGCTATGTTCTTCAATACCTTTATCAAAAAATGTGCACAGCTTTTTCAGTGCCTTCTGCACAGAAGAGAATATTGAACAAAGTATTTCATATCTTGATCAGGTAACATGTTTTCATAAGAAGCAATAGTATAAATCATGTTGTACAATAGAACATACATACAGGGTTATAAAAACATATTTGTCAAGCACAAGAACATTGTTATGCAGTGGCCAGAGATTAGATTTGCTGAGAAGCTTGGTGATGATCTAGTCTAATATAAGGTTAGCTATTGTATTTGGAGTAGCTTGGCCTTTCCATCACCCCAGGTTTCTCCATTGAGTTTAGCCTAATTTTATTGGCACAGAAACCTAAATACCTTACTCTAGGTCACAGAGGGTTGTAGAGCAGAGTCTAGGAAAAAAACCAGTTTTTTAAATTTTTGTTCTTTGGAGTATTTACTGGTTTCTTAATGAACTCAGTATAGTTTTCTGTTTGTCTTAGAAAATATTTCTAAATTTTCTTTCTTTTCCTCTTGTAGTCAACTTTTGAAAATCATTTTTAAATTTTTAATTAGCAAGTAAAAATTGTATATATTTACTATATACAACATGCTGTTTTGACGTATGTGTACATTGCAGAGTGGTTCAGATGAGCTAATTAACATGCATACTTCATACTTTCTGTGGTAACAACACTTAAAATCTCAGCATTTTCAAGAATCTAATACATTGTTATTAATGAAAGTCAACATGTTGTACAATAGATTTCTTGAACTTATTCTGTATATCTAACTGAAATTTTGTATCCTTTGCAAGATCTCCCCTAGGATAATCAACTTTTAAAAAAACATTTTTCTCCTACCAGGAATTGACTACTTTTGGTTTTCCTTCATTATATGAAGAGTCCAAAAGTAAAGACACAAAGAGAGAATTAAATATAGTTGCTGTTTTAAATTGTATGAATGAGCTACTTGTACTTCAGCGGAAGAATCTTCTAGCTCAGGAAAATGTGGAAACAAAGAATCTGAAACTGGGAAGTGATATGGACCATCTACAGAACTGCTATGCAAAACTTAAGGTAGAAAATGCGTATCAATCTGTATTTTAATGCCATTATTATATAATTCATTTTTATAAATGTTCACTATCAATTTTTAAGGTTATTTTTAAAAGCTTTAGTTTTTTTAAACTTTAAACTTAAATTTGCAGAAATCAGTTGTACTGCTTCCTAATATCTATATTGAAGGCATTTATTTTAATACTTTAGTGACTTGCTAAATCTTTAGATGGTTAACATAGAAAATTGTTTGTATTCTGAGGAAATGACAATAAGGATTACCCCAACCCATGTAATCTTGCTTAATAAAGTCAATGCTTAATTTAAGATTCTTGTTGTAAGAAGCTATATTCAATCTAAGAAAAATATTCTGGATGTATGTATGTTCAAAGGTTCTAAAGCTCAGTAATGAAAACAGACTAGATAATATCTAACAGAAGTCCTGGGGCTCAGAAAAAGACCATAGAAAGATGCTTTATTAAACGTTTCTCTGAGAAAAGGAAATTCTTTTCACAAGGCCATTGACCTGCTACCTTAAAATGTAGAACATTTGTTACCGGTTTTTGGTTTGTTTTAACATTCTTTTATGTTTTTCTTTTTTCTTTCTTTCTTTCTTTTTTTTTTTTTTTTTTGTACCAGGAACTGAACCGAGGGCTATTTAACCACTAAGCTGCATCCCAGGCCACCCACTTTTTAAAAACTTTTTGTAAAAAAATTTTAATTTTTATTTTGAGACAGGGTCTAACCAAGTTGTTTAGGGTCTTATTAATTTGCTGAGGCTGGCTCTGAACTTATGATCCTCCTGCTTTACCCTCTCAAGCCGCTGGGATTATGGGCATGTACCACCAATACCTGGCTTGTTTTTCTTATTTAAAAAAAAATATTGGAGGAGAGGGACAAGGTGTCTGAAATTATGGTATGGTAAGGACTTATGGTTGTATGTTGTTAAGGATGTAATGTATTGGGGATCCGAGCCTAATTTTTTCCTAAATATACTATTCTGTATTGGGTTTCCTTGTTTGTGAAAATCAACAACTTTGTATTTAAATACTCTGAGAAAATAAGCTGCATTTTACTTTTTCATCTGTTGTTCCATGCCCCTTTATTCTTTTCCTTTGCGTATATCCTGGCCTTACCTGACCCTTTCCAAAAACAGAACAAAAAACAAACTCAAAATCTTGAATCTCTGAGGTCTATGAGAAAATAATAGTGTTTCTAAATGTAATACTTGAAAATTTAGGAGGAATTATGCTCCAAAATAGAAGTAGCATAGAGTTGGTCTATATGTGAACATTAGACAGGTTTGGGGATGGTTTAGAGAAGCATTTGAGGTCCATAATAGCACCTTTCTCTACCAACCTGTCACTCACTACCTAATGCATAGGTTGTTTTCTTAGCTCATATACCATGCTATAGCAGTATGTTCTCTCTTTAATGTTGTAAAGTTTTTATACAGCCCGTATGCCTAAAGGATAGAGATTATCCAACCATGTGCCTTGGTCGACCCAGGGAACTGTGGTGGGCTGTAGGGGATATTGTTATCCTCTAGGCTTATAAAAAAGGTTGCAAGTAGTGGATACTGCATTAATCCAGATCAGAGACAATTCTATAAAGTCTAATTATGGGTTAGGCTAACCGGGGTTGTAAACGTAGAAGATGTTTTTTTTGTTTTATTTTGTTTAAGTGAAGTCATTTATTTGGACTGCCCAGAGCATAGAATATTTTTCCAGGATATCTTCTAATATGAAATTTGAACTGGGCCAGAATCTGTTCTCTTGCGTCAGCTGTGGACAGAAATGTGTATTCAATGGGAACTTCCTGATATCTCCTTGAAAGTTTCTAGATGTAGCCATGATTTATCCAACTTGTTGAGCAAAATCTTTATCAAATATTTATGTGCTAGGCACTGGGTTTCAAAAATGAGTGAAGCCCCAGTTCCTGTGCACTAGGATGTTGCTGTGTAGTGGAATGAGACACAATGAACCACAACTGTTTGCTTCATTAATTGTTCTTGGTGTAGGAAGTAAGGGCGGTCTTCACAGAGTGTAACTCTTGATCTGAGAGAGAAAGAATGAGTAGAAATCAGCTAGCATTTGGAAAAGACAGTTTAGGCAGAGCACGTAACTTGCATAAAAGCATAGTAGCTTGAGAGAGCATTTCACTTTCAGATAACCACAAAGTAGCCCTGTAGGCAGCAGGGTGTGTAAAGTATGACCAGTGATGAGAGGAGAGGCTTTTAATCCCTGGTTCCAGGTGGTATGGAAGGCATGGTTCAGAAACTGAGAGGCACTGAAGAGTTATAAACAGGAGGAAGACATTGTGTAAATGTCATTCTGGCAGTAGGGTGGAGAAATAATTGGGAGAGTGCACATTTGTATTCAGGATGGAAGTATAGGGGACTCAGAAAGCTTAGGGATGAGGACGCCTGTTAGCATGTTGTCGCAGAGGTTTTGGACTTGAATTAAAGTAATGCCAAGGGTGGTATTCTCATCCTTAAATTTTAAAATTCAGACTTAGCTGTGAGGTTACTTGTCTCTTTCTCAAAGCCAAATGTGTTCTCAAAGGAGAGGTGATGATGATGTTATAGATGAAGATATCTTCAAAAGTGTTCAGCAAAAGTATTAAAAATAAGGCTGGTATGGTGTCATATGCCTTTAATCCCAGCAATTTAGGAGGCTGAGGTAGGATGATAGCAAGTTCAAAGTCAGCCCCAGTAATTTAGCAATGCTCTGAGCAACTTAATGAAACCCTGTCTGAAAAAATAAAAAGGGCTGACTCAGTGGTTAAGCGTCCATGGGTTCAATCCCTGGTACCAAAAATAAAAATATAAAAAGTATTTAAAATAAAAAGTCTTAAGAAATTTTAAATGTGTTCAGTGGCAACATCATGGAATAAGCAAAAAGCCTTTCAAGTGAACCATTTTGAAGCTCTTTTGTGTATACATACAAAATTTGGAATTTAAATGAAATAGAGTTTGATATGTAAATTTAGATAAATGCTGTATAGTAATTGTTTTAAATAAACATATTGTGTACCACTACAATTTAGCTAACAAACTAATCTGTATAACTTTTTGTTACTGACTTTTAAGAATTCAGTTGTTCTGAATTCATGATAATTGTAGTCAAAATGACATACAAATATTTTAGGAACAGCTGGAAACTTCCAGAAGGGAAATGATTGGGCTTCAGGAGAGAGACAGACAGTTGCAATGCAAGAACAAGAATTTGCATCAGCTCCTGAAAAATGAGAAAGATGAGGTGAGTTGTCAAGTTATTGCATATGAAGTTTAAGTAAATTTTTGATGTTTTTTGTAATTGGAGGTGAAACCATAAGAGCCATGTAACTTTTTTTATATATATTTTTTAGTTGTCAGTGGACCTTTATTTAATTTCTAAGTGGTGCTGAGAATCGAACCCAGTGCCTCACACATGCTAGGCAAGCGCTGCACCACTGAGCTACAACCCTAGCCCCAGAGCCATGTAACTTTTAAAAAGAACCTACTTATGACAAATTGTTCTGGTGGACCTTTGTGTATAGTGTTATATCATATTTAACTAAGAGGTCCAGAACCCTCCCTACTTTCTACCTTCTACCCCAGGGGAATAATTTGGCTGATAACAACCAGTGTCTTGTACCATCCTTCCTGCATACATATTCACTCAGCTTTTTCATAGGCACAAGGGTGCTTTAAATGCAGATCCTTTATTCTCTGCTATATCTGCACTAGGTACCTGCCATGCCTCTTTTTGTACTATCTGAAATATTGACATTATTGGTCCAGTTAAGCAATTACTTGGCTCAGTGGGCACAGGAGCAATTCACATTAAAAATCTCATTTCTGAGGTGAAAGATATAATGATTCTAATTTTTGCTTTAGTGGTTACTTAGTAGAATTCTAATTTCTAGTTCAGTGGATTCTTGGAATTATGACATCTTCTGACATATTTCTAATTTCTTTAGTGGTTAGTTGGACTTATAAAGTTAATGCATTTGAAATATTGTTTTGTAATGTATTTGTACTTAGTACCTGTACTATTATGTTTTTTTTTCTCTATGTTTATATTCTCCATGTAATAGCTATAAAAATATACTTTAAGTGCTGTAAGACTCTTAAGGGAGTATAATTCTTTATAGACCTTTTGATTTAGATTTTATCATACTTTAGATTTTATCATACATATTTTTAGTAGTATATTTAATAAGTGGGTTATTAGTATCTTACCAAAATATTAATTGAATAACCCCAAGGTTGTTTATACATATTTTCTTGAGTTATTTTACAGAAAATTTTGACCAGATCTGTTAATAATATTTACATGGTTTGAATATAACTCATCTTTGGTAAGGAATAAGTTAATCATATTACTCTCTAGCAAGGATTGAGAATATCTTTATAGAATAAAACACTTACTGTCAGGAACTGCCTGAGAAGCTGTGGTAGATACAAATTTTGAATAGCAATGCCTGACACATAAATAGATAGTCAGCAAATGGTGTGACTATCTAAGTGTTCTTAGTTACCTGCTATATGTCCATTAGCTAATACACCTTGTGACCACTTGGTGTACTTGGTGTATCAGGACCTAATATACTAAGTAAAGTGATTGCAAGTCAGTAAGAGAAAGAGGTCACTAAAAATGACCGTATGGATCCTACTTGTTTCAGACGAAGCTTTAATATTTCAATACTTCCTTCCATAAGAGTTTCTGGTTTCTAAATTATTAGAGTATATGTATGGTAAAATGTTGTATAAGATAATTTAGAGAGTTAGCATTCTAAAAATTTTAAAATTAAAAAATATAAACTTTGTGACTCATTTAAGTGATTTGTAATCATTACAAAGACGGGAGAATCATCTCAATTTAAAAACTATGGGAAGATGACTGCTAATACATTTCTCTTTTGAATTTGTGAATTTTAACTGGATTTATCATTTCTCATTTGATGGAAATGCTTCTTTCAGGTACAAAAATTGCAAAATATCATTGCAAGTCGAGCTACTCAGTATAATCATGATATGAAGAGAAAAGAGCGTGAATATAATAAACTTAAGGAACGTCTGCATCAACTTGTTATGAGCAAGAAGGATAAAAAAATAAGTAAGCAGCTGGCTAATATCTAGCCAAGGGAATTAAAATTACAAAAGGATTGAGGACAACAGCTCCAGATGTGTTGTTTTTATGCTTTATAAGTAGATTTTAGATTGTATATGTCTGTATAAACTGGAAATTTAGAGAATTGGTTAGTTAAAAAAAAGTCATTTTGGTTTGCTTCATTAGTTGCACATACCTGTTTACATAACAGGTGTAGTATTGGGCCATAAGAGATAAACTAAGCCCAAAGACAGTCTTAAATTTTTCCATAGTAAAGAACTGAAAATATTAACAATCAGGATGTATTTCTGAATATCAAAAGAATGATTTTAGAGGTAACTTCCGGAAATTGTTCATCAGACCAAATCACTCATATCAGTTTGTGTTCCCTTAAATTTAGTTGAATGTTCTTGAAGTGATTAGTTATAAAGAAGTACTGTAAAAGTTAGTGTCTAAGGTACTCTTTTATATAATATTTTCTGAAAACTACAACTTTATGCAAGTTGGGCCTAATTTCAAGTAAATAGTATAGATAAAAAGTCAGTCTATACATACACAAAAGTAGTACTGTACAATACAATTTTACTGGCTTGGTGTATTTATTTATTTTGGTGCTGGGGATTGAACCCAGGGCCTTGTTCATGTGAGGCAAGCACTGTACCAGCTGAGCTATATCCCCAGCCCTGTGCATTAATTTTGTTTTGAAGATTGTTTTCTAAGTGGATTATAGGCAGCCCTCTAACCTGTCTTTCCTAAATCGAACTTGTTCTGAACAGCAGCTAAGTATAAGTTTCAGGCTGTCACATGGTGGGCTCTGCCTGCAGTCAGCAAGCAGTTCAGCATTAACTGCATCACTGACATGTTGTGTAGCAGAACCGTTGAAATAATCTGAGTATTTTATTAAAAAATTACTGAAAAACATAAAATGAAGGTATAATAGTAATTAAGGGCGGAAATCTTTGTGTATTTGGAGTGAATAAATCCTTACTCATGGACATGCACTAATTTTTTTTAAGTATTTTTTTAGTTGTAGATGGACCCAATACCTTTATTTTATTTGTTTATGTGGTGCTGAGGATTGAATCCAGTGCCTCACACATGCTGGGCAAGCGCTCTACCACTGAGTCACAACCTCAGCCCCCATGCACTAGTTTTTAAGGTGAATACGCCTTGTGTTCATTCCTGAAGGCAAGACAAAACTAAGGATCAGGAAGAAATGTTGAAAGTATAGAATTTAACATCTAGTTATAGAAGTTTGTTAAAGATTTAACTTTGGAAACTAGAACCTTATATTTAGGGGTCTAGTTATTTCCTCTTCCAAACCCAGTTGGAAATGACATAATGTTCATAGTGATTTTATTAACTATAAAATTGCAGTAATTTATTCTCATCTTATTTCCTTCTTATAGCAAATGTGTCCTCCACTTAGAGCAGAAGAGATGTTGCTATTGTCAGGGTTCTTGACTTCTTTGAAGATGATAGTGATGATGATGATGATGTTAACAGGGCATGGCAAACTTTTTCTATAGAAGCCCAAATAGTAAATATGTTTGGCTTTGTGAGGTCTACAGGTGTTTTTTGTGCCTACTACTCCTCTGTCATTGTAAATAAAAAGTATCCATGGACAACATAAAAACAAATGGATGTGGCTGTGTTTCAGGAAAGCTTTATTTATAAAATTAGGCAGCTGACCTTCAGGTCATAGTTTGCCAACTGTTGATAATAAAATTAATCATGTAAAAACAACATCTATTAAATGCTTAACTGTTTGCTAGAGTCTGTGTTCATCTCTACTATGCCAAGTCTTTAACATTATTTCTTATGATCTTAAACACTCTCTTCGGTAAATACTTCAATTATTCCTATTGTGCCAGCGAAGAAAAAGGCTTAGCAATTAAATACCTTGTCAGGATCTCAGTAGTTATCAGCAGAGGAACTAAAATTTGAAATTAGGCTATTTGAGCCCAAATACAAGCCCACATATCAAGTTGACTTAACCCCTAGTGTGTATAGGATGCATTAAAGTTTTGAATAATATATAATAAGAATTGGTTTCATTTTCTGTGTTCATGTTTGTAGCCATGGACGTTTTAAATTATGTGGGGAGAGCTGATGGAAAAAGAGGCTCCTGGAGGACTGGTAAAACAGAAGCCAGGTAAAGGCCAGTTTGAATCAATGAACTTAGACTTTGCTTTCTCCACTGCATTTTCATACCAATGGCTTCTTTCTCAGGAATGAAGATGAAATGTATAAAATTCTCTTGAATGATTATGAATATCGTCAGAAACAAATCCTAATGGAAAATGCTGAACTTAAGAAGGTTCTTCAGCAGATGAAAAAGGAAATGATTTCTCTTCTTTCTCCCCAAAAGAAGAAGCCTAGAGAAAGAGCAGATGATAGTACAGGAACTGTAAGTGGCCATTTCTCTCTAATATGCTCTTTAGATTGCTAAGCAGGTGTTTTATTCAGCTTTTTCACTGCTGTGACTGAAAGATTTGACCAGAAAAATTTTAGGGAAGAAAAGTTTATTTGAGGACTTATGGTTTCAGAGGTGTTGGTCCATACATATATGGCTGGCTCCATTCCTCGGGGCTCGAGATGAGGCAGAACATCATAGCAGGAGAGTGTGGCAGAGGGAAGCAGCTCACCTGGTGATCAGAGGTGATCAGAAAGCAGAGATGAGTCTCCACTTATCAGATACAAATATATACCCCAAAGCCACGCCCCCAATTCCTAAATTAGCTCTCAGTTAATCCCTATCAGGGGATTAATCCACTGATTGGGTTAAGACTCAGAACCCAATCATTTCTCCTTTGAACCTTCTTGCATTGTAAGCTTTTGGGGGACACTTCACATCCAAACCATAACAGTAGGGCAGTTTAAATACTGGGTAGGTGTACTTAGTGGAGACACTATTGGTATTTAGAACAGAATAGTCACCTCCAGTCACTGTGACAACCAATGTTCCTGCATGTTTCCAGACATGCCCTGGGAAATGATAGAAATAATCTTCTGGTGACTTAGTCCATGCTAAGCACTAAGATAAATACTTGGTAAGTATTGCCTCATTTCATAATATTTCTTACATATGAGAATATTAATATTAAAACTTTGACTATTTAGATACTATAAATTATCCCCATTTTAGAGATGAGGAAACTGAGCCACAGTAGTAGCCCAGTATCTCACATGACAAAACTAGAATTAGAATCAAAGTCTATCTCTTGTAACCATTTTGCTAAATATCTTTTCAATTATTTTTAAGTGTCATTTAATGTACTTTTGTTAACTTTGGGAACCAAATAATCATTTCATCTACATATTTATTGCTTGTTCATTATGTTGTAGTTTCTGGAAAGAAAAAGCAAAATGATACTGTCTCTTTCCCTGAGGAAGCTCTTTTTGGGAGAGAGGTAGAAAAGTGGTCATTATACATGTTAAGTACTGTGATAGGGTGGTACAAATTCACATTAGTGATTAAAATCTAAAAATAAGACCATTGATGAGAAATGCTAATCACCAGCAAGTCACTAGAACTTGTTTTTTAAACCCATATTTGAGGATTATTTATTTGGGGCAGGGCAGTTAACAAATCAGTCTAATAAGTCAATCCTGCTTCCTACCTTTTTTTTCTTTGAAGTTTGTTTTTAATTGTTACTGGAATGAGTACTACCCCCCACCCTATTTATCCACGGGAATAGATTCCAAGACCCCAGTGAATGCCTGAAACCACTGACCATACTGAACCCTATATATGTTTTCCTATCAAACTTTCTCATATGTTTTTCCTATACCTATATACTATATTAGTCAGCTTTTCATCACTGTGATCTAAATCCCCAACAAGAACAAAATAGAGGAGGGAAAATTTATTTTGGCTCACAGTTCCACAGGCTTAGTCCATAACAGCTGAGGTCATTGCTTTGGGCCCATCATGAGGCAGCACATCATGGCATAAAGATATGATAGACACAAGCAGCTTCATTCATGGCAGCCAGGAAGCAGAGAGAGAAAGAAGGGAGGAAGGAGCTGCTCAGAAGATGCATCCTTTTAGGGTGTATACCCAATGATCCATCTCCTCTAGCTGTGTCCCACTAGCCTACAGTGACCACCCAGTTAGCCCATTCAAACTAGGATGGACTGATTAAGTTACAGCTCTCATAAGCTAATCATTTTACCTCTGAATATTCCTGCATTAACACAGGAGTTTTTGGGGGACACCGCACATCCAAACAATAACATATACCTTTGAGAAGGTTTAATTTATAAATTAGGCACAATAAGAGATTAATGATAGTAACTAATAATAAAGTAAAATGGTTAAAATAAAATTTTGTTGTAAAAGTTATATGTGATTTCTCCCTTCCCCTGATAATACCTTACTGCTCTGTATGTATTTTAGGATCTTAGTTGACCAAGATAACTGAACGTAACTGAAACCAAGAATACTACTGTATTCTTTTATATTCTGCAGTTCGAGGCCTGCTTGACCTTTTCCATTTAGTTAACCTTTTCTCACAAAGTCTTCATTTCTAGTCAGTTGTTAACTTTCAGTAATACCTCCTCAGACTTCCCATTACTTAGTCTTCTTCAGTTTTTGATCCATTCTTTAATAACCTTTCATTATTAGCCTTCATTCAGAAAAAGTGAATTTCTCAGATGCTTTTCCTTCCATTAGTCAGCCAGTGGTTGGTACCCCTGTATAATTCTTCATAATTCAAACATATTAAGTTTGGGGAAATACTTGTTAAGTATATTTGCTGTTTTTTTTTTAAAAAAAAAACATTTTTCTAGCTTCCTTTTCTCTTAAAATTTAAGTAATTCACCATTCCCTTCTTAAAAAGAAAGATTTTGGAGCATTCTGGCAAGGTGAAACCTTGGAATGCCAAAGTAGTATTCATGTTTCATTTATCATTTAGCTAGCTTGCTAAATAGTATACCTATTATGTTGACTATTTTGCTTGCCAAAACATGTACCTAAAATTTAAGTTAGGTAAATTTTAAATTTTCATCTGGTTATTTCAGTCAGTCTGGGAACAGTAAGAATTCTTGTTAATTTTTTTTTTAACAACAGATTTAGAGTATAGGTCTAAAATCTGAAACTTTTTGAATACCAACATGATGCTACAAGTAGAAAATGCCCCAGCTAACCTCCTGTGATAGGTTGCAGTCAAAACAAAAGCTTACTAAAAATATCTAAAATTACCTTCAGCATGTATGTATGAGGTGTATGTGAAATGTAAATGAATTTTGGGTTTAGATTTGAGTTCCACCCATAATATTATGTATATGTATATATTGCAAATATTACAGAATCTCTGGAACATTTTTGGTCCCATTATAGAAAAGGGATATTCAATCTGTATTCTAATGGATTTATATACATAGTATACAGAAGAAAAGATGTGACTCCTTCGAAGAGTACTGACAAGTAGCTCCTGAAGATTAATTGGCCGGAATCAGAGTCACAGGAGCCACATCTTGGGCCTTTCCTGTACCTGTTCTGCCTTGGGGACCTTGACCTCTTTTAGCCCAGTGCTGCTGCATCTGCTGTGGGAACAGTCTAATAATCAACCTTTCCTTCTCTCCATCCTCTTATTTTTTTTCTCCTGACTTTTATTGTTCAAGTTTATAAAGTATATCTGCCTTCCTGGATGTTAATAACAAATTAGAACTATTTTATGTAGATGGCAGGTCATTATGACATAATGCCTTTTAGTATTATTTCCCCTTGTTCTTTATCCTACTATAATTTTTTATAATTATCACTAAAATTTACTACATTCTCCTATAATTTCGTGCCTTGGTATAATGAAAGAAAAATCTCTAGTTGTATAAAAATTGTATGAGAAAAATAAGATTAATAGTTGCTTTTACTTTAGAGATTATTTCCAAGGTTTATTGATCAAAGCAGTTTGATTAGTGACAAGTTGATTTAAGTTGACTATGTGACATTTAATTACTTCTCTCCATGACTTTACCCATATCATGACATGATAGGGTTAAGTAAACATTTTAAAGCATTAGACAGGTAGTGAGCATCTCTTCCTCAAACAGCTCCATGACTTTTGTCACTACTTAGATTCAGATTTGAAGTTGGGGAGTTATTATTTTCAACATTGTTTTTTCTCAAAAGTACTGGGTCAGGGCTGGAGTTGTGGCTCAGTGGTAGCATTTGCCTAGCATATGTAGGTACTGGGTTCCATCCTCAGCACCACATAAAAATAAATAAAAATAAAGGTACAAAAAAAAGTACTGGGTCATGTATGCATAAAATACAATGCAGAAATTATTTAGGTAGGTCTCTTTCTTGTAATCAATCTGATCACTACTTCCTATTTGTAAAGCCATTTTAAGATAGGGGTCTTTCTTTTTTCACTGTTACCACTTGTAGGTTATCTCTGATGTTGAAGAAGATGCTGGAGAACTAACCAGAGAGAGTATGTGGGACCTTTCCTGTGAAACTGTGAGAGAGCAGCTTACAAACAGCATCAGAAAACAGTGGAGAATTTTGAAAAGTCATGTAGAAAAACTTGATAACCAAGGTAACCGCTCCTTTCCTGCGTGCAAAATGATTTGTGACAACAAGCTGTTTATTTCCAGTCACTTGGAAAGCCACAATATGGGCTCAGCCCTGAAGCTGGTAGCAAAGTTTGGTGGTTTTTAAAGCAAGATTTTGCCTACTTTTTGCCATGAAATTTGAACTTCTGTGAGAAAAATACACTTTGCTCTCAAAGTAAATCTTTGAAAATAAGATATCATGTATCTATCTGCTCTGAATGCAACATGCAGTTGAGCAAGGAGAACTTTACTCTTTTACTTTATCTTGAAAATTAAGACATTCATTATAATATAGTAAAAAGATGAATCTTTTACTCGTTCCCAGATACTTGCATATCACTAGGTTCCAAATAATTAAAAAGTGTTTTCAAAATAATAGGTGTTCAGTGCAAAACATCAATTAAGAAGTATATAAAGTAGAATATCCTGGTATCAATTTCTTTTATATAACACCTAACAGGTGTATATCTTTCTAGACTTACAAAATATTTATGTATTTAAAAATATAAAAACCAAAATTTGAATATTACATGTATTTTATTCAGTGTGCTGCTTTCATTTAACAGTATTATTTTAGACATTATTCCCTAGCCTTACACTTTGATGAATATATCCCTAATATTTTGTATTTGTTAAATAAAGTTTACATGATTTTAAATCAGGAAAATTAAGAGTTCTGCTCTGTAAAAAGAAGTCCATTAAAGAAAATTTATTTTAAATTATCAAAATAATTTATTCAGTATCATAGTTTTAAGTAGTAAAGAATAATCAGCAAATTATTATGGTCTCAGTATTAATTTACATGATCCTATTCATGTTGGGCATAATTGTTATTTAGTAAATAGCAAAAGTATGTATGGACTTCCTATCAGTTGAATGTAGTATGAGAGCAAGATTTGAAGCACTGCATTGATCTCTAAAGCCTTATCAATAAGAACATAGTTTATGAATTTGTTATTTTTGTTAACAATTCTGTTAATATAGCCAATTTTTCTATTTCTAATCAGGACATAATCTTGAATATAATAGATTACAAATTAAAGGTTGACAACAGAGCTTTGTATTCATTCCTAAAATAATACAGATTTAGAGTCATCATGAACTTTTAATTGCTTTGCTTTTTAAAAACTTTCTATAGTGTTAAAATAACAAATTTAACTTCATTTTATGTATTAAAAGGAAAGCACTATCTTTTTAAAAACCTGTGAGATTCCAGAAAAAGTACTAAAGACCCTTGATTTTTAAATACATGGTCAGAAGCACCCAAAAACTAATGGTGATTATAAATCTGTGTCATCTTACTGGGTTTCTTTTTGTTTTTTTGGTACTGGAGATTGAACTCAGGGGCACTCGACCACTGAACCACATCTCCAGCCCTATTTTTTTGTGTGTTTTTATTTAGATACAGGGTCTCACTGACTTGCTTAGCACCTCACCATTGCTGAGGCTGGCTTTGAACTTGTGATTCCTGTCTCAGCCTCCCCAAGTGCTAGGATTACAGCTTACTGGGTTTCTGTTAGTTTCAAAGGTACACTTGGAAGGTTTTAATGATGAAGATATGATATCACGACAAGACCATGAACAAGAAACTGAGAAACTGGAGTTAGAAATTCAGCAATGTAAAGAAATGATTAAGACACAGCAGCAACTCTTACAGGTAAATGTGAATTGCCTTTTAAAGCTGTTCTCCTCTGTAAAAGGCCAGAATTTTACTGAATCTTACTAGATTTTATTCCTTTGTTTGATAAGATTTTTATATTTGTCATTTTCCCCAATCTAAATCAAGTTCTTTGCTAACACTTAATGTCGTGTGCCTTTTCTTATATAGTTGAGGTTGTAGTATTTGGGAAAAGGGAATCTTCATTTGATTTTCTGATTCTTCATAAATTTCTGTCCTTGTGCTAAAGTTTAACCTGTCTTCCCTTGCTTTCATTTCAACTCGGAGTGTTGCAGGGATCCCCTGGAACTTACTATGTTTTAAAATTAATAGCAGCAGCTCGCTACTGCATGTGATGATGATACCACTTCACTGTTACGAGACTGTTATTTGTTGGAAGAAAAGGAACGCCTCAAAGAAGAATGGTCCCTTTTTAAAGAGCAAAAAAAGAATTTTGAGAAAGAAAGACGAAGCTTTACAGAAGCTGCTATTCGCCTAGGATTGGAGGTATTTTGAACAGTTGTGCTTTTGAAAATTCGGGAGGTTGGGGGATAGGCTTCAGTAGAGTGCTTCCTAGTTCTGCTTTTCTTTCTTTCCTATCCAGTTTTTCTCTAAAGTATTTTATTGATCATCTTATGAATAACTTGGAATTGAAGAGAGGCTAAGCAGATGAACCATTACAGAATGGTATCTTTTCTCCCTTACCAGATTTGGGAATTGCAATTTTTAAAAAATTAGCTATAAGCATTTATTTATTCCTTTCAGATTTGCTTTCTTCTGTGAAGTGTTTAGTTTCACACAACAGTCTCTTAGGCACCTTAGCCACTATCAGTAGGTATGATGCCAGAAGACAAGCAAGAGCATGTGCATTGTTTAAAAAAAAATACAGTAAAATATAAAGTTCTCCCTCTATCTCATTCAGGGATTCTAGTTCCACATTCAAGATGTATGCATTAACAATCAATAGTTTAGATTGTTTTATTTATGTACAATTCTACAGCTTGCTTTTTAAAGCAATAGATTACCCATATATTCCCAGATAAAAATTACAGAAGTAATGTCTGAACATAGTTTTAAAAAGAGAAATACATATGATTATAAAGTGAGAAAAAATCCTCCTTTTATCCCGTTTCACTCCTTAAGCAGTAACCACTGTTAAATGTGTTGATAAATTTTCTGAAAGTATTCTTTTAACTTAAATTTATAGTATTTACATAAATTTTTTCTTGGTGTTAGTCTACTGATTCTCTGTTGTGGAAGATAAAGAATATAGTGACCTTATGGTATTTTCCACATATACTCTTCCTCATTCACATCTGATTTCTTCATATGTTGTTAACTTTCATTGTTCTGGTTTCCTTTTTTACTGTAAATATATTTAATGCTTCCATTTCACATTTGTTCATCTTCAGACAATATTGAATCCCTGCAAAGAAAGATGAAGAAATTCTGGGTCATCCTCTTCCACTTCTCTTTCCCCTTTACTTTGCTATTTTTGTTTATGGTATTATTATTCATTGTCAAGTGTTAACACATTTATGTTCTATCCTGTAATATAATCCAGGCAGGAATAAGTACTTTGCCTAAAGTTGAGAAACCAGAAAACAACATTGATAGCATCATGATTATATAAATATCATTCATTCTGTAAACTAATATGTTTAGACAGAGAAAATTTCCTACCCAGAAGAAATGTGTCACTACTGAATTCTTTGACCTTCTCTATAGCTTCCTTTGTGATTTTCTGAATCAGATTTAGCTGATGTATTTTTTATACCTCATGCTTTTCTCTTAGGGGTTTCTTTTGAATTTCCTATGTTACCTTCTGAAATAATTTTTCATAAATAGTACATAAAAGATAAACATTTTGAATCCTGGAGTACCCAAATAAACATTCACACTTGTCACCTTTTTCCCCCTCATAGTTTTGAAAGAGTTATTCCATTTCTTCTAATGTTTGGTTTCGCTAAAGAAAAGCCAGATTACATTATGACCTATTTAATAGATGATGTTGGTTTTTGTCCCTTTTTCTGAAAGCTTTTGGACCTTTCTGTTCCTACTATTCTGAAAAGTTACCAGAATATATCTAAGTAGTTCTTTTCATCTGGAAGATTGTATCTAGAGAAATTTTGTTTATTTTAAAATTTTTCTCTTCTGTGACTTTGCTATGTTCTAGACATCTATATGTTCAGATAGTGTTTGGCCTTCTGAATATTTCTTTAGGTTGATTGTGTTCTAAATTCCAGATATTCTTTTACCTTTATCTTGTGGATCACAAAACTGGTGTTCAGGGTCAGTTATATTATTCACTTTAGCCACATAATTTCTTTTCAAATGTTCTAATTTTTCCTTTTTGAAAATATCTTATCCAGGCATGGTGGCGCATGCCTATAATCCCAGCACTTTGGGAGGCTGAGACAGGAGAATTGCGAGTTCAAAGCCCGCCTCTGCAATGGAGAGGCGCTAAGCAACTCAGTGAGACCCTGTCTCTAAACAAAACACAAAATAGGGCTGGGGATGTGGCTTAGTGGTTGAGTGCCCCTGAGCTCAATCCCCAGTACCAAATAAATAAATAAAATTTAAAGAATTAAAAAATTTAATTTTTGCTTTTTTTTTTTTTTTGTAGCATTAAGTTGTTTTACAGTCATTGATTAATCAGATAATACATGTTAAAAACTTTTAGGGTTTTTTCCATTTTTTGCATTAACTGTTATCCATGGTCAGATTATATATATCTTGGCCCTTTTTTCTCATGTTAATTAGTTTTCTTCAAATGTCTGGTGATTCATGATTCTGTATTAATATTTATGAATGAAGGACTCTATATCGATTATTTGAAGAGATGATATGGTATGGATTTCCCCCACTATGAAGGTTTGTTTTATCAGTAGCTATCTTCTGGGAGAGCAAGAGCAGTTTGAACCAGCATGTCCAATGGGAGCACCTACATTTCTGAGCCCCTGTCACTGACACTACTCTTGCTACTTTGCCTGGTGTCTTTCCTTGCATAAGAATCTTACCTGCTGGTGGTCACTGAAGACAGTGGTGGCAGCGGGACATGGGAGGGAAGGATGAGAGACTTGAGGAATGAGAGAGAATTTAGGATTCATCTGCTGTTCAGAAGGGGGAGATGTGACATAATCTGCATATGCCCTCTTGTGGCTTAGTGGCAGTGGCCAGTAGTACTGGTAGATGGCTAGAGAGTGATAGAAATGTTTGATGAAGCTAGAGTCCTTTTTTTCCCACTGATTAATTTACAAAGTATTTTTCTGTTTATAATTTTATGTTTGTAATGTGTTCTATATATTCAAATGGTTTTTTTTTCTTCTTGGTACTGGAGATTGAACTCAGGGACACTCGAACACTGAGCCATATCCCCAGCCCTATTTTGTGTATTATGTAGAGACAGGGTCTCACTGAGTTGCTTAGCACCTCGCCATTGCTGAGGCTGGCTTTGAACTCGCAATTCTCCTGTCTCAGCCTCCCTAACGGCTGGGATTATAGGCTTACGCCACCACGCCCGGCTCAAATGTTTTTTTAATCTACATTTTTTGCATTGTTCATTTGAATTCAGAATAACTGAGAAAATAGGGATTATTGGTTTATTTGGTGAAATGGGTGGATTTTTTAAAATGTAATTTTCTTACTTTCCTAGGTTAATTTATTTCACATAAGGAATATGTATAAATAAGCCAGAGAGCAAACACCATTAGTTAGAGAAGTCATGTGAAATGGCTACAGTGTGTATGTTGAAGTATTGACTGTTAATTCTCTGGTTTGTCTGTCATGGTAGAGAAAGGCTTTTGAAGAAGAAAGAGCCAGTTGGTTAAAGCAGCAGTTTTTAAATATGACTACATTTGACCACCAGAACTCAGAAAATGTGAAACTTTTCAGTGCCTTCTCAGGAAGTGAGTACTTCATAAACTCTTTAATCTGAATATGCATCCAAATAAAATATACAGATTATTAATATAAAGCTTCATAGATCACCAGAAATTTGACCTAAAATCAACTTTAAGATTTTATTTACTGAGTCAAAATGAGGATGAAAGGAAGACTCTGCATATCTTAAGTAACTTTCATTGTGAATGTAATAATGTCAGATATTTGAAAAACCATAATCTAGAGGTGACATTTTCATAACTAGATCTTTCTGTTTGCAGAATATGCAGCAGAGTTCACAAGTTAATTTGTTCTGTCTCATCCAGAACTCAAATGGGTCATCCTAGTAGCTGTCTTCACTGATTTTAATAGCTCCCGACATCACATGTACTGCCTTTTTTCCTTTTTTTAAACAGGTTCTGATCGGGACAATCTTATAGTGCACTCAAGGACACAGCAGAAGAAGCCTCACAATGTGTCTAATGGGTCTCCAGTTTGCATTTCTAAACTGACTAAATCTCTTCCTGCTTCACCTTCTACTTCAGACTTTTGCCCAACACGTTCCTGTGTATCCGAACATAGGTATTTGTTTACAGGTGTTCTTTTTACGTGTTTCTAAAATTGTACTGCTAAGGAGAAGTTGACATATCTGAAGTATTAGCAATAGTAGAGGTTTTGGTATTAGCAATAGTGGAGGTTTTGGACAGAAATATCATAGATGTGTTTATTCATTCTACAAACACTGGGTGTCTGGTATATTGGCATTGTGCCAGGAACACAGCAGCGAACAAGGTAAATCTGGTCCTTATTCTTTGAGTTCAAAATCATATATATAATGTGTGTCTTTTTACTTCACATGTGAAAGTTTTGTTTGCAGTAGTTAATAGTTTAAATAACAACAATATTGTTTTCACAGTTTTTGTGTAGTACATATTTAGTCTATTTTTATAGATCAGTTATTTTTCTAAGGGCACTGGACAAGCATTATAGAATTTTAAACAAGAGTTGAGGAGGGATCCAAATTTTAGAAAGTGTGCAGTTTTATTATATAGAAAACCGTATAAGAGTCAGTAAATAAGTCAGGGCATCCAGTTAGTACATTATTGGAGTTGAGATGAGAGATAATAGTCCCTGGGACTCAGGTCATAATGTGAAGATAAGAACATAGAGATTCGAGGTGTATTTTGAAGATTGACTGATATGTTGAATGTTGGAAGTGAAAGTTTAATTTACAATCTAATGATAATGTAAACTCAGTATTTTCTTACACAGAATGTTACTGAAACTTCCAAATTGGATCAATCAGAATTATCTACATATAGATACAAATCCTTATCATAAACAAATAAGTCATTTTATATCTAAGTTGTCTCAATTGTTTTTAAGTTTTTAAATTTTTACTTTTTTACATAATTACTTTTATTATGAAATGTTTGACATCGATATGCCTTGAAGGCATTATTTTGTGTTTAATTAAAAAGTCCAACATTTAGTATCTACATGACAGGATGTTGTGAGTTAGATTTTAATATATATAAAGCACTTAAACAGTATTTGGTTCATTATAAACATTCAGTGGCAGCAAAAATACATATAAATAAAAATGTATTATTAAAAAGATTTTGTTTTTGTATTCTGAGGGCCACCCTAAACAACATCAGTGGCAAAGAAGCAAAATTTTGGTGCTTTAGGGAGCTCTGTTTAACAATTCTAGCCTCTGAGAATGAGGTGAACAGAAAAGAGTTACATAAAGCTGTGCATCTTGACATCATTCTTGAATTTTATACCATTTTGTAAATTTGTGTGTTTTGTTCCTGAACCATCTTGGATCTTGTTTTATAATAAGATTATAGTAAAATAATTAGGAGTATTTGTAGCTAATTTCTTTAACAGCTTTTTCCTTGCTCCTTTTACTGCAGAGTAGAACTTTACACAAAAGCTGTGCTTTGGATTCTGTGCAGGGTGACTTGTGCTATATTACTTACAGAACTAAGTTGATCATTGATCTTATCTGAGATGGCTCTGAGGTTCAGGGATTTTGAGGACTGAATTAATTATAAGCAAGTGTCTTTTTTTTAAGTGTTGATCAGTGTCAATAAAATTTTTAGGTTATTGGTTTCAATTTTTAGAATTATTAACAATATTTTTTAGGATCGTCATGTTGTAAGGTCAAGTTAGTAAACAAAAGTCACAAGAAATGTACATTTGAAGTTTTTGTGAAAAAATTATATAAGATATTCAGATAATAAGAATGTATTATTCATTAACTCAGCTTCATGGATTTTAAAGTAATCATTTCACCAGATTTCTTTGTTTTGAAGCTGGTTGAACTTAAACCATCTGGCTTTGAAGTCTGGTCTCTTAACCACTTTTGTAGCCCCTCATTAAATATCTGAATGGAGGGATGGATGGATTGATGAAAGCATGCGTGAACAAGCAGAAAAGCAAAGAAAGAAACAAGAAGATTAGAAAATAGTGGCAGAAAGATGGACACATTGGAGCATTAGCTTTCAAAACCCATATGTTCTCTAAGCTTCACTTGGCAGCATGCTTCAGAGTAGATTAGAGGGATAGATAAAATAGATAGTAAGAAGATGGATAGGTAAAAGTGATAACCCATTTTGAAGCACTTCTTTCAGTATATTCTCAAAATTTATTTAACACAAGACATGCGAACAGCCAGAATTTAGACATTGAGGGATATCTAAAGCATATAAAATATAAAAGAGGGAAGGGATAATTATTAAGATTTACCTTTCTTTTTCCAACAGTTCAGTCAGTGTACTGAACATAACTCCTGAAGAAACTACACCAAATCAGGTTGGAAGAGAATGTACAAATCAGAAGTGGAGCGTGGCATCAAGACCCGGGTCACAGGAAGGTTGCTACAGTGGATGCTCCTTGACCTATACAAATTCTCATGTAGAAAAAGATGACTTACCTTAGATATGTGGATGGGATTTTTTTCATTAACATGTTCATCAGATTTCACATCTAAGTTGAAACAGGGTATGTCATAAAGTCAGTCATCTCTAATAATTCCAGATGGTCTGAGTTGTTTGTTTGGACTTCCCTGTCTTCCCCCAAAGAGCTGAAATGCTAAATCTATTTAAAAGGATATAAAAGCTTTGGATATGTATTTTTAGTAACAGAAACATCTGGTTCTGTGAATAAAGGAATGTATAGATGTTTGGATGGAAACAAAAGCACTAGAATGAGTTTCCTCTTTATAGGTATTAAAAATAGCACTTTTAGGAAACTGATTATTGTAAATGTTTAATTTTTGTCCCAAACATAGTTGGCATTGGAAGTTTAACCTTTACTTGAATGTATACTGTAGATTTTTAACAAAGCAAGTTCTATATTTATTATGTTTAGTGTGATTTTGAAATTACCTCTTTCATATGTTTTAAATAAAATGAAATTTATGTATGTTTTGTACATAGATATACATGATTATGTTAAGAGGCTTTAAGACTTAAAAACTTCTACACAACCATGAGTATAGTAAAATTTTCAGTTGTATTCTGTTTACAGGTGTGTTAGGACCATTGCCACATTGCATTTAAGGTGTTTTTTTTTTAATCCATATGGGCAATAAATATTCAAAAATCTGTTCCATGAAGCTGAGTTCTTTAGATAATCCACATTACTAACATTACATTTTTGAGATTTTTTACAGCATTATATTTTTATTTTATATACATAGGATATTATAATTTTTAAAAGACTTGATTATAGAATAATGGGGCAAGTCAACAAAAGTACCTTTGAATAACAATTTAAGAGCATTGATTTTTAAGATACTTGGATGATAAAAGATATTTAAGATGGATGGTGATATTTTCCTTACTAGATGGGTACCAGTAAGGTGATAATCTGTATCAGCTATGACTTTATATCATTGACAATAATTTTTTAATAATTTTTCAATGAAATATTTACCACTAATGATAAATATGACAGTATAAAAGTATTGAGTTTTATAATCCAGATATGATACCCTGGGCAGTCTTGTGTCATTTCATTTTCAGAACAATCTTAGGCTCTTTTGTCTCTGTAATGTTTCTGATAGCATGTTCTTCATGAACAGAATATTATTATTGATAGTAATAACACTTGTAGGTCCAAGCTCTTCCCCTGGATTTTCATCAAAAAGCTTTTAAGTGCCTAACCCTCCCTGCTTTTTGCTGTATATAAAAGCCTACACTGGTCCAGTCCTTGCTAGGTGTGATAGTTTAGTCCCATCCACCTTTCCCTCTTCTAGCAATTTAACCACTTACATATGCTCATCCTGTTTGTGACTGTTCCATTTAAATTTCTCAGACTACCAAAAAAAAAAGTTTCGTGTCATCCATTCACTATATGTGACTCTAGCGTTGTGTAGCAGCGGCCATTTTTTTCAGGGCTGATAGTATCTTGAGACATTAATGAATATACTAACACTAATCATATTTATAGTTTGAAGGAGCTGGCTCTTGAATATTAGTCACTACCTTCAGCTTGATGCATGGACACTTCTTTAATATCTAAAATATTACAAACGTTACAGAAGGTCAGAGATTCTGGAGGAACCTAGCTGAGATATGATCATACTTTTGCTATTTAGCAATAATGTGGTCAAAGAAAGGCAATCAGAAATTTTAAGAAATGGTCAGTGACACAGTTGTGGAAACCTTTTCCCCAGGGGTTTTCATGTTGTACTTTGCCAGAGGTAAATAATCTGATTTTTGTAGTAATCTCTTTAGGGAATACTGTATTGCATGAGGATGGATTTCTAGAAAGCAGCTGATTTTTGTTGTGTTTCCATTTTAAAATGTGTTGAATTCTCATATTGGAAAGAAAATTTCCTTGTGACTTATTTTAAAATGTAAGGTAAAAATGAAAACCAGATTTATTGTGGTTTTGGTATTTGCATAGATCTGCTAGAAGTTGTATGTTTCACCTGTCACTTTCGTTTTGCTTTACTTTGCAATTCTAGATTTGTTTTGTTTTGTTTGGGTTTTTTGTCTTTTTTTTGAGACAGAGTCTTGGAAAATTGCAGTCTTCCTCTTTCAGGCTCTCAAGTCACTGAGATTACAGGTGTGTGCCACCAGGCCTGGCATGTACTTTCCAGTTCTAAAATGATCCCCAGTCACCTAAAGTTTCCAGAATGTTGGTATGATTTCCATGTTAGATAATCCCTGAATCCACACATAAAATTCCCAAGATTTTCTCTTCTAGGTATTTGCAATGTACCAGTACTGCTGTGTTACAATCTTACATCTAAGCCATGATTGAATGATGCTACCATAGTCTACTTCAGGATTATCAGCCCTCCTGATAATCTTGTTTTCTTCTTTATCAATATGTAAATCTGAAATACTTTATGCCTCATTTGTTTTTCTATGTGACATATGCGTTTTTTCAAAGTATAAAAGTGGCAAAGAAAACGAAAATGTAAGCTAAAAATTTCTTTCTCTTAAATGTTTGCACATGCAGTGTACAGTGATGAGAAACTTAATGGAAGAATCAGTGATTCCGATCATGATCAGAAAATCATGATTAAATTTAATAGATGTTTTCTTACAGAGCAATATATTAATTGATACAGGACAGTTCGTAGCAAATTGTTTGTCTCATGGTATAATTTAAATTCTTTGTTATTTGGAAAGAATGCTGTATTTAACTTCAGCTAGCCAGGATTTATTCATAGGTTTGCAATAACATGGTTTCTGTGGAAAAACACACTCCATGGTGCATGTTGAGAAAAGAGTACCCTGAAATCCAGTCTTGACTTCCCCTGGGGAAGCATTTGAAAGCCCTGGGACTCCAGAAGAGGATTTTGCAGTGTGTATACCTGGAGCACCATGAATTGACAAGGCCTTCTGTGATTGCCCTGTTGTAAAATCTTTGAAATATATTTCCTAATGTAAATCATGTTCTTATTTCTAGATTGGATTTTAAGTATGGATCATTGAACTCTAGTAAAAATACTTTTCCCTATGTTTGTCTTTACTCTTTTTCAGTGTTTTGATAAGCATTTGCTTAGTACCTGCTACATGTCAGGGTTTATCACTTCTTTCTAGTCCTTGAGAATAAAAAGACAAGCACACACTCCGCACTGTGGAGAATCACTGAGTTGAGTAAATTCTATCCATACTTTCAGTCTTAAATAACTAACTGATGGTTCTGTTCCAGGGTCACATCCATTCCACAGGAAGTACTGTGTAATAGATTGTTTTTCACAAATGGCTCATATGCAAAGCAGCATAGGGTGTTTTCCCTATTATCATCTAATAGAGCATTTGCAAAGAATTGGGCCACAAAGATAAGGAAAATGAAATCAGTTATTCTAGTCCTTTTTCTAAATAGTGTTTTGGGTTTTTCCTCTCCTCTAAACTGGATGTAAATTAGAGTAGAATTGATTTAATTATTTGTTACAAAAACTTCCATATGACCAATGTTTGTTTTTAAATAATATTTCTTTACAAATAATAGATTTGAGAGGGCTCAGGAAATAATGTAATGCCAGTAATAACCCACCTCAGTATTCATATATTTAAAATTCAGAAATATTTTGTTTCAAGTATAATGCTTAAGACAGTAAGCACGTCCCAGAACTCTTCTTTCTCAGAAGAGTAGGAATCTTGTTTTATGATTTGTGTTTCCAACCCTTTCTCACTTGATTCTTTGCACAGAATATTAGAATAGGCCATGGTGCAGGTGGACACTAAAGTAGGGTAGCTTAATGCAAAAACTTAGATCTTTCTCATGTAGGTCGATTACATGGAGAGTTGTAGGGAGAAAAGCAAACTGGAGAAGAGACTGGGGTGCAGTAACCCAAGGGAAAAGTGATTTGGAGCAGGGGAGAGATTTTACAGGTAGAATCAGATTGGGTGCTGAGGTTAAGTGGCACAATCTAGGCTGGCTCGTGGCTCAGGTAGTGGTAGATGATGGGGTTACAGGAAGAATAGCTTGGGGGATAGTGCAGGAGAAGTTAACTCAGCAGACCTGGATTGCTGCACATCACTCTCAAGACAGGTCTGTCTATAGGACTGGCCCTGCTGGATCCTGGGAATAACCTCTGAGCCTTGGCTTCTTCCCGCTGCAGGTGTTTGTATGTCTCAGATGTTGGTCCAGGCAGTACCACATCAGCAAAAATTTATCCTAACAAAGTGATGAATGGTGAATGCCTGTTTTAGGGCTGGAGTCTGAATAGCTGATGTGAGTTGCACGGGTGGGCTCTGCATACTTACCAACTCACCCCGGTAACAACTTCAAACACCAAGCCCTGGGTGAGCTGTGGCAACACTTGGCATGGTTGTCACATATTACTGTGACTCCTCTAGGAGAGGACAGCTGGAAGTTTGTGCTTGGTTTCTCCTAGACTCTGCCTGTATGTCCCTTCCCTTTGCTGATTGTTTCCTTTTGGCTAATAAATCACAGCCAGGAGCATAACAGGCTTTTCTGAGCCCTGGGTGACCCAGTGAATCATCAGGTCTAAGGGTGATCTTGGAGACCCTTGACACAGGGACAATGATTGTTCTGGACACTTAGAATTTAGGGACTCTGAGTCATTAAGTTTAGGCGTCAAGTAGACAATTGGAAATAAAAGCCTGAAAGAGAGGTTGCTGGGTGCGGTGGCTCACACCTGTAATCCCAGCAGCTCAGGAGACTGAGGCAGGAGGATTGCAAGTTCAAAGTGGGCACTTAGCAACTCAGCGAGATCCTGCCTCTAAATAAAATATAAAAAAGGGCTGGAGATGTGGCTCCGTGGTTAAGCACTCCTGGGGTCAATCGGCAGTACCAAAAAAAGATCTAAGTCAACATATCAGTGGCTATTGAAATTATGGATATAGACAAGGTCATGGAGGAGTGACAGTAGACAAAGAAGCAGGAGGGAGAGACTTGGATATCACTCATATCTGAAAGGCAGATGTGGAAGCAAAGTTTCTTTCTGTGGAAAGAAAAGCCAGAGAGTTGAATATCAAAAGCCATCTGAAGTCATCCTTTAGAAGGGGAGAATTTCAAAAAGAAAGTCCTAATGTTACAAAGATGTTAAATAAGATGAACAGAAAAATATGGCAATACTGTGGACGTTGATAACTTCAAAGGAAATTCCTCTGCATTTCCTAAGTGAATTTAACCAATACTTAACTGAGCACCTACTGTACACTGAGGCCTCAAGAGCTCAATGTAAAAAAGAAGACACCCAGATAATTGGTTTTACCCTGAGAGGACATCCCCCTATCTCCCAGGACAGACTACAACGGTGGGAAACTCCCTCGAGGTTCAGAGTGGGAGGGATGCTAGGATGAGCCAGAAGAGCACAGCCGTGTGGGGCACATGAAGAGCAAAGCAAGAGGACTAGAGATGAGGCTGGTCGAGTCTAGAGTCTGATCCCTGAAGGAGGAAAGCTTTGGCATTATCTTGAAGACATAGCCTGGAAGCAATAAAGGATATAATGCAGTGGAAAGAGATGATAAGAGCCACCTTTAATCGCTCTGCCTGACAGTTCTGTGGAGAATGACCCAGGGGGAAAGTTTTGGAGGAGGGAGGGCTTTCAGGAGACTGATGTTCCAGTCCTGGTGTTTGGAGGTATGCCTGAGAAGTTCTTCCAATTACAATGGTTGCATGGGTTTATTCTGTCTTAAGTAAGGTCCCTGATAAAAATAGGACCATGTTTTATGCTTTTGTAAATTTCCTCTTTCCAGGCTTATAACGAGGCCTATAATGGACTGCATGGCAGCACACATTTTGTTGCTGCCAACTTTTCTAAACCACAATTGCTTTTCAGGCCATTGGAAAGGAGATGTTATTGAAACTTCATTTCAGAGCTAAGACACATTTGTTGAATTCAATATATTGCCCTATTAGAAGGCAAGTCTCTTACTGTCATACATACATGAAATCAGATTTTGAAAAGAATTCATTTGTTTTGTTCGTTTAATAGATGTTCCTTCTAATGTGATTAATATCAAGAAATTGACAGGAGGGCAGGGTGGTAGAGTGCTTGTGAGGTACTGGGTTCAATCCTCAGCACCACATAAAAATAAATAAAGCTGTTGTGTCCATCTACAACTAAAATATATTTATATTTAAAAAAGAAATCAACAGGAGCACTAACATTATTTTTAATTAGGTTAATCTTAGCGGATGAATTATCTTGGGAGGAACAACTAAGACCTGACCTGAGGCAAACTCCTAATGCTGATTCTGTACCACTACCCTTGGAGCATCACTAGAAACATGTGGCAGTTCTTGGGTGAGTGTGGGCCTGTGGGGAAATCCTGGGGCTCCCTCTGGCAAGCCCAGGAAGAGACTGCCAGGAGCACTCAGCTGTTCAGAGGCCACACTCTGACAAGCATAGCTCACAATTGGTAGTGCAGGGTAGCAGTCATATCTAGACCAAGTCTCTGCTAGCAGCCAAAGTCCAAAGCAGCTGGCTTTGACATTTTGGGCCTTAGAGGGAGGTGATAATGGTCGTGTGTAACCCACTAGAAGGTTAATTACTCATAGCAGTTTGAGTGGAATACCTTGCAGTTATACTGGTCTAGAAAGTCTTTCTGCATGAAATGCAATATGAATTTGGTCTCCAAATCTAGGTTCCTCTGTGCCTTTTTTTAAATAGAAAATTTAGAAAAGTATTGAGCTAAAATGAGAGAAATTATAAAATAGATTTTACTTATCTATAAATATTAAAAATTCAATAAGCTCCATGACTTATAGAAACAGTAAGCACATATATTCACATATATGTGTATGTGCATATTATCAAAAAATGTCATCTGATATGATATTTTATCAGAATGATGTTATTGAAATCAGGAGCCAGGAAGTTCATGACTATGATCTCCATTTAAATCATGGTAGAACATGTGAGGCTGAGAATTTATTTGGGGATGTTAGGGAGAAGCTGCTGCTGGATTTCTATTGGACTTCTGCTTCTTCGCTTCAGATAAAGCTCTTCTAGCAGGATGGGGGACTTGTCAGGGACGATGCTGGGTCATCATGCCCCAGGGTCTCTGGCTGTGATTCAGCCCAGACCTGACTTCCAGATCACCTGCTCTCATACATACAACAGTGACAGCATATTTAAGTTTCAATTTTCTATGAACCACGTTATGAAGGCTAAAATCAAACAGGTGAAATTAGTTTTAATATAATTCATCTAATATATCTAAAATACAATCATTTCACACCATAATCAATATAAAATCATTAACAAGACAAGGGAGGAGTCTCAAAAGGCTGCCACCAAGTTGTCAGGCCACGAGGTCTCCACAGAGGCTTGATGGGGAAGAACCTGCTCACATATTCACTCAGGCTTGCAGAATTCTGTTCCTTGGAGTTGTAGGATGGACGGCTCCAGTTTCTTGCTAGCTATTGGCTGAGAGAGGGGCAGGGAATTACCTGTAGGCCCTAGAGATCACCGAATTCCTTGCCTTGTGGCCATGCCCACAGCGTGGCAGTTTACTTCTCCAAGCCAGAACAAGAGATTCCAACAAGACACTCCTCTCTTATCTATGCAATCACATGTATATAATCACACATCATCATGTATGTAAGTGCATACATTCTGGCCCCTTTGCCATATTCTATCAGAAGCAAGTCACATATCACTCCCACATTCAAAGGGCAAGGACTAACAGGAGTGGGAATCGGCTACCTTGGGTCTGTCCACCATACCCACCAACCCTATTTCATATGCCAATTCTAGAATATTGCACAATTGGATTTTTTTTTTTAATTTAGAGACAAGGTCTTGCTGTGTTGCTGAGGCTGGCTTTGATTGAACTCAGGAGCTTCCTGCCTCAGCCTCCCAAGCCATATTGATATTTTAATAGCCATATCTTTTGTTACTTCAAGTCCTTTTTGAAATAGAGGGAATAGAGCTCAAAAAATATGAGCCAAACCATGCCTCCTGCCTGTTATCTGGAATGTTATCCTCCCTGTTCTTCAGGGAGTAGTTGATTTCTGGCTTTTCAATTTTTTGTTGATAAAAATCTTTACCCTCATAATTAATTTTATGTTAAACTACATTTTTATTCTCTTGGATTGGACTTAGGGAAGGGCAAATTTAGTGCTAGAACATGCCTCATTCATTAGTGGAATAAAAGCATAGATGGCCCGGCATGGATCGGAGGCTCACTGCACAGTAAGAACAGAACCCCTTACACAGCTAGCACAGAGTCTTTTCCTGGGTCATCGGGATTCCTCAGATCTATTTCTAATGGCAAACTTATATGCCCTTCTGACTTCTCTGTGAACAGCTTCACCACATGTCTGGCCAATAAAAAAAATTAAGGGAGACAAACTTACAGTATAGTGATTTAAACTGGTGGAATAATCAAAGGAAACCAATGGCAGCTTGTGTTTAAAATTAAAGTCCAACTGGAAAGCATGACATTTGCCTAACATAAAACTTAAAAGTAACTAACACGGCGAAACAAGGCCCAGTGGGCAAGGTCATGTGGACATTAGCTAGTTCCTCAGAAAGTACCTAATGTCAGGGTTCCACGTTCATGGACACAAGGAGGAAAGTCCCCTGGCAGGGACATTCCTCCCCTGCAGGAAGTCCAAGGTCTTTTGCATGCTATCACCAAATAACATTTGCTTTTCACACATACACTTTTTAGTGTATATCTTTCAGGTCAATATATATAGATTGTACTGTTTCATTGCTTGGTAGTCTATTGCATGAATGTCCGATAATTGCTTAATCTTTCCTAGCTAGGCAATAAAGATTTTTCAAGCATTTATCTATGCATACTTGCTAATTATTTGCTTAACATAATTTCCTAAAATTGGAATTCTTGACTCATGAGATATGCATATTGTTAAGGCTTTTATTTTTTGTTGCCAAATGACCCTCAGAAACAATGTAATTAATTTACACTCCTCTAGCACAAGAAAGAACCTATTTGGTATTTTTATATTGTTGTTACTTTTGCTAATTTTATCAATAAAGATTTTCTTCTTAGCTTTTACTTGTTTTACTATTGAACTTTAAGATTTTTTTACTCATATTCCTTGGCCATTTATATTTTTCTCCTTCAAGTCCAATGAGACTTACCCTAACCACACTAAAATTGCAAACCACCCTGACTCCTGACATGCCTGATATTCCTTTACCCTGCTCTGATCTTTCTTTTTTCCCCTGGTAATTATCATTTCTAACCTGCTATACAGTTGATTATTTATTAATAAGCACTTCCTTTCCTGTCAAATTTTGCAAAGTAGAAAGGACTCAAATCACATCGAATATATACCCTTGGCTTAGCAAAAAGACAAGTTATTTGGAGCTGTGTCTCCTGTCATTAAATGACTGGAGAATAGTTACATGACCTAGACTTAAATATTATACCCAAACTGAATGAGAAGTGTGAAATTATTGGATTTCTCAATTTTTTATTCACATGTATAATCAGAAAATTATAGGATTTTCTAATTTTTTATTCATGTATATATATGTGTACATACTAACATTTATGTATATACTTACATATGTGTATATTTTAACATGCAGTTTTTGAAACTGGGATATGCTTTTACACTCAATGTGGATAATTGAATGTACAGCTCAATATATTTGGTTTTTATACTAATATATTACTGAATTCATTGCCTATATTCAGCTTGTTCATATCTTAAAATAAGAAAATATGGAAAGTGAACCCTTGTAATCCTGATAGTATTTAGATCACAACGCTAGATCTCTTGTAAGATGAATAAATATGAATATCATTTGCTTAAATTTCTCAAAGAAGCATATTTCTTATTCTTTTTTTTAAATTTTTTGTTGTTGATGGATTTTTATTTTATTCATTTATTATTTATTATGTATATGTGGTCCTGAGGATCGAACCCAGTGCCTCATGCATGCTAGGCAAGCGCTCTACCCCTGAGCTACAGCCCCAGCCCCGTATTTCTTATTCTTAATGTTTAGTTTCTCTTACAACTTGTTCCAGAACAGTCAAGTCATCCAATAAGTACTTAGAGACACTAGTATATGTTAGGCAGTGATTTAGGATGCATTAAAGTAGAGCAGGGTTGGCAAAATTTTTCTGTCAAGGACCAGAAAATAAATGTTTTTTTAGGCTTTGTCAGCCAAAAGGCAAAATTGAGGATATTAAGTAGTAACTCATATAACAGAAGAGACAGCAAATTCCTATTTTCTTACTGATGAAATTTATAACAAAATAATAACTACTTTTAAAGTAAGTTTTCTCATCATGAAAATTTTTCATAAATGTTATTGGTTAATGCTTATCCATAAGAAAAGTTTGCATATTTTACCCTTAAAAGTGTTTTTTCATGAAGATGATATTGCTTAATACCAATATCTCTCCATGAACATATGACTTTAATTGAGCATTTTCATTGTTTGGAAGGCATTTATAGACTTGGATTCTTGCCTTAATATTTTCCTTTTACCTTGAAAATTAATTACTTCCAATTGAAGACTAGGTGGAAGCTTTTAAACTGTACATTTAACAGACTTTGAAATATGGAAATTTCCTTTGCTCTCGTATTGAGATCTGAAATGTCCTGCAAGAATTATCTTTGGAGCTCAAACAATACATCTGCTACAAATTTGTGTGGGAATGAGCAAATCATTTCTTGTGACAGCATGAGAAGTGTATAAAGAGGCTTCACATAAGTTATTTGTTTGGTTGTGATCTAAATGACCTTACTGCAAAATAATTTTTATATATAAATGCTGTCTTGACTTGTAATTTTAGGTTGAATTCACTAAGAAACATTATTGTCTATAATAGCAAAAGCTAATTCCCAAAGCCATGTGAGGATGTTTCTTCCTGCTTAGAAAAATTTCAATCTTGATCCTAAGCTCAAAAAATTACAATAGTGGCTGGACACAGTGGCGCAAGCCTGTCATCCCTGCACTTTGGGAGGCTGAGACAGGAGAATAGCGAGTTCAAAGCCAGCCTCAGCAATTGCGAGGTGCTAAGCAACTCAGTGAGACCCTGTCTCTACATAAAACACAAAATAGGGCTGGGGATGTGGCTCAGTGGTCGAGTTCCCCTGAGTTCAATCCCCAGTACCAAAAAAAAAAAAATTACAATAGTAATTTACCACTGTTAAACCATCCAATAAATGCATGACTAGGAAGATCAGAATATTCAGCTTTTATTTCTCATAAGCATTCATGGAATTATGCTTAAGTCCATGAGAATAAGAAAGTTTACTGGTGGCACCACCAGTTCAATAACAAAACAGCTAAATCATCATTGTAAAATAGATCCAGGTAGATTCAACTCTTTCTGCAGGCACATATGTCACTATTGATATTTTTTGTATCAGAAGTTTTAACATACCTTAGTAGATTCTACCTCAAATTATAATGAATTAGTGTTTTTCTTGATATCTTTGGAAATATTCTTTTTTTGGTACTGGGGATTGAACTCAGAGGCACTCAACCACTGAGACACATCCCCAGCCCTATTTTGTGTTTTATGTAGAGACAGGGTCTCACTGAGTTGTTTAGCGCCTGGCCGTTGCTGAGGCTGGCTTTGAACTCATGATTCTTCTGTCTTAGCCTTCAAAGTGGTGGGATTATTGGCGTGCGCCACCGCACCCGGCTGGAAATATTAACTGTAATTGTTCCATGTCAATTATTCATTCAGGCTAACTCTTCATGACTTCAAATTTGTCTTTGACCCCCTAAATAAACTGCTATGTAGTATCAGTGTATCTATTGACTTATCAAGAGCCAAGAAAAATCACTTAAAATGACTCGCCTTGTTTTTTTTAGATTGAGTAATTCCAGTGTCCCCAACTCTTTGAGTGACTATTCTTGCCAAAAAGCTAATAGTCCTGAATAAGTTCATTTTGTTTGGGCACATAGCTTCAGTTTGCAGCAATTAAATACTTGTAATTATCTCACTCCTGCCAAAGAGTTGTTTTCACTTGGCTAATAAATGAGCCACTTGGAAAATTAATTTTTTGCAGTCTCCTTTTTCATTTTTAATTTTTGTGGAGAAATTCTACTATGATAAGATACTCCATTTTAAATCTTCTTTTTAAATCTTTTTAAATCTTCTTTTTAAATCTTCTTCATTTTAAATCTTCTTCATTTTAAATCTTTTCTGGCCATTGTTTTCCCATGACTTGGGAATACTGTGATGAATTCTTTTTTTTTTATTTATTTATTAAATTTTTTTTAGTTGTAGACGGACACAACACTTTTATTTATTTTTCTTCATGTGCTGAAGATCAAACCCAGGGCCTCACACACGCTAGGCAAGCGCTCTACTACTAAGCTACAGCCCCAGCCTTGTGATAAATTCTTAATCTGATAACATCAGCATACATTGTATTTTTTCAGCCCAGTTACAGTGTCATTACATAATAAAACAATTATCTAATAAAACAATCAGCTTTTATCATCTAGTTGATAATAAAATAGATCACATTCTTCAAGAGTGCAACATTTGCCAGGCACAGTGGTGCATGTGCGTAATCCCAGCAACCTGGGAAGCTGAGGCAGAAGAATTGCAGGTTCAAGGTCAACCTCTGCAATTTAGCAAAGCCCTAAGCAATTTAGCAAGACCTTGTTTGAAGAAAAGGAGAAGGGTGGCGGGGCAGGGAGCTGGGATGTAGCTCAGTGATGAAACACCCCTGGGTTCAATCGCCAGTACCAAAAATAAAAAATAAACAGTGCAAAATCCAAAGTCCACATTTTTTTGTTATGATGGATATGCACAAGTAATAAAAAGAATTTTAAAATGTTACTCTGTGGTGAAACTTGTGGCACTTGGAGCATGATTGTGTTATAATTAAAATTAGTCATACAGAGTGACAACTGAGCAGTAGAGCCAAGCAATGACAGCCCATAGGCCCTACTATAACTATTTGGTGTGTCGTTTTAGCATGACAGCAGTCCTAGAGAGTATGTAAACAAATGAAAATTAGCAAGTTAGTATGAAATTTTAGTTATGATCACTGAAATGGAATTTCACATAAGTTTTGCAAACTGTTCTTTTGAAAGAGACAGTGGTGGACTTCACCAGGCATGCGGTCACCATCCTTAAGGGGCATGACCCACAGTCTTAGTCCCACCAACTCAGGTTTGATTCTATGCATAAGAGAGAGAATTGGAAATCATTTATAGAAAAAATAATTTGGCAACAATAATCTACACTGAAATTCTATCTGCAGCTCCCCAAGGCTGAGAAAAAAATTTCAGAAAATGAATGATTGTATTATATAATCAGCTCAATTTAATATCTCAGGAAATGGAGCTAGCACTGGCTTAATTGAGTGGGACTTGTTCTGAGAGCCTCATTTCCCCCTCTCTCAAGGACAAGACAATACCACCTAATGTCAGCAGAGCTCTCTTCCCCAACTGTTGCCCGCTGCAGCTAGAGAAGAAGCATGGAGAGGAAGTGCTCAAAGGTGCTGAAACTCAAAGCAAAGCGTGTTCCAAGACTCCTGCATAGTGGCTTGAGCACCATTCCTGGTGCTTATGTGCCTGAAATGGTCCTTTTCTGTGCTCATAGTTAACTGGAGCCATAGCCTATGAGATTTGCCTCCAAACACAGTGGAGCACTTAGCAGGGGAAGTGAGAAAGCTGTTTTTCATCCTCTGTACCTGGGGAAAAGATTCAATTCTTGTGTGAAGATTCTCACTTTAGGTGAGTTATTGAAATAAACAGGCAAAAATAAAATGCCCAAAAGGATTCCAAAAAGACACTTATTTCTTTCTTTCTTTTTTTTTTGCTATTATTTTTTTATATCTTTATTTATTTTTTTTATGTGGTGCTGAGGATCGAACCCAGTGCCTCACGTATGCGAGGCAAACGCTCAACCGCTGAGCCATAACCCCAGCCCCAAGACACTTATTTCTACAGTCTACTATTGCTCCCAGGACATTTGCTCCCATCCCAATAGCCATTTCTAAACATTTCTGGTTCTTGTTTTCAAGTATGGAGGGTCTATCTTTACCTTCCTATGTGCACCCAAGGGGAAAATTGAGTGTGTGTGTGAGGGGGAAGCAGAGTACTGATGCCAAATTATGTTAACAGGAGGGATGTAATTCTCTTATCTTTGAGTGTGTACTTTATAGTCAACATGGGCATACATAAGAATAAGGCCAGGCATAAATCATGTGACTTAATGGAAAAATTCATACTAGTTGTTCAGCTACATCCAAATTAGATGATCTGTGAGATCACGTGTAAGTGTCTGAGTCTTTCAGACTGCTTCTGTGTCCTGATGCAGCTTAGGGCTCAGTTCTGGAATGGATCAAGCAAGATGCAATCTACAGAGCACCAAGTGTTTTAGCATCAAACAGGTCAATCAATATTTACAAAGGGCTGGGTTAGAGTAGCTTAGTCCCTGAGAGAGATCATAATCCCACCAGTTCTGAGAAATGTGGAGAGAATTTTAATTTGAGATGAATCATTTAACACAGAAGCAGCCTATTAAGTTGTCTGTTTTGAAATTCTACTCTATAAAATTTTCAGAAGGCTTCAAAATGCACGTTTCAGCTTAGTAATGGCAGGTGAAGAGCATTATTAAAAGAAAAAGATTCTAAATGCCTAAAGAATAATGGGTTTCTCCTCCCACTACTGAAAACATTTAAGAAAACATTTTTTATTCTTTTATTCCTTTAATAAACTTTATTCCTATCTCTGTGCCCCCTGCATGACACACCATCATGGGACACAGTAACATCCCAGGACAATCCCAAGGAAGCACTCCTTTTCTATCTCCTTTGGAAGATGGTGGAAGAATAGGATAGTTAAAAGTTTTATGGGTTACATTCCAGTCCAGGTCCTATCATAGCTGAGCTGTATTCTTTTGTGCAAGTTGTTCAGTCTTTCTGAGCCTTGGTTTTTCAACTGCAGTACAATCAATTCCAGTTCAAAGTCTTTGACTGACAAGTGCAAGACACTGCCACTACATGGTGCAGGAATCATCCAATGCAGTGCTGAGTAGGCTGCCCATATTACTAATTTGGAGCCTTCAACATTAATACAGGAGAATCAAACATCAGGAGGTGTAATGTTTTCAAGGTTAGAAAACTTGTAAAGGTTTTAAAGGTTGTAAAACTTGCGGCTTCAAGACAACATCCACTCCTCCATCTAGCTCATTTGAGTCCTACAACAATCCTGGAAGCATACCCACAGATGAGGTTACGTAATTTACTCATGAGTGCACAGCGAATAAGACCCCTAAGAGAAACGAGGGCCTGCCTCTACTTCTGAGGACTGCAGACTTTCTACCTCATTCACTGACTATAAAAAAATGTAAACTGATTAGTCTAGGCATGGTCTGGTCCTTCTGGGTTGGTTTTTTTTTTTGGTACCGAGGATTGAACTCAGGGATATTCAACCACTGAGCCACATCCCCAGCCCTATTTTGTGTTTTATTTAGAGACAGGGTCTCACTGAGTTGCTTGGCGCCTTGCTGTTGCTGAGGCTGGCTTTGAACTCGTGATTCTCCTGTCTCAGCCTCCCAAGGTGCTGGGATTACAAGCGTATGCCTTCTTAACAGTGTGATCTAGGTGCTGGTTTTTATTTCCCAAAGTTTTTATTTTTACCCAAGCAGAATTTGAAGAGGAACACAGCCCTTCCTCATGTTCCTCCCAGAGGAAAATCCACTATTAAGCATTGCTGAGCAATGTAGATGTCATTAGAGATTTCATTTCAATTCATGGGGTTATAAAAACTGGAGGATTTGAATTTACCCCTCCACACTTCACACCATCACCTCTACCAATGGGTCCTCTCTTACATCTTCTCTCTGCCTCAGCCTCTGCCAGGCTGCAGGTGAACAGAGGAGAGAAGGAGGAAGGAAGAGAAGGAGAGAGAGAGGATGGAGTGGACAGAGAGGGAGGGAGGAGAACCCAGGATGTCACGTGTGAACTGTGAACTAGATATTCCACTCCCAAACCAATGACTCTAATCCAGAACTTAAGCACTCCAGCAGATGGACAATTTTCAGAATTTCCATAACAAAGGATCTTGTAAAGAAATCCAATTAAAAGATCAATTTTGTCAGAATGGACTTCAAAAGAAATAACTATATCTTGTCTGTAAGAGATACTCCTTAAAGATGAAGAAAATTTGAAAGAATTGAAAAAAAATGTAAACTAAATAATGAGAGCTTGAAATTAGATATAAGGAAGATCTTCCCAGTATTAAAAGAAAGTTATTGTGGAAATTTTCATGGGT
Source organism: Geosciurus inauris (assembly GCA_004024805.1). Lineage (NCBI taxonomy): Eukaryota > Metazoa > Chordata > Mammalia > Rodentia > Sciuridae > Geosciurus > Geosciurus inauris. Next base: position 16,524 of record PVHX01007134.1, on the reverse strand, counting down.
ATATTTAAAAAGATTCTCACTGGCCTTCCACAAACAGGGAGCTAGAAGAGGACAACCCTTCTGTCAGTCCCATGTATGTTTGGCAAGAACATGAGGGATCATTAAATAAAAGTTACTAACTCATCAAAGGGGCCTTGTTTAGGAGTCCCAATCAGCAGAAGGAAGGGGAAGGTGGGCAAGAGGTTGTCTTGAAGCTCTGTGTCAAAGATTTGCTTCCCTTGTGCCCTTCTCTGAAGTGACAATGGCAAACCTGATTATATGAAGCATGTCAAAGAAAAAAAAAAGGACAAAGTAAGTGATCCAAGGGACTTTGCACTCTACCAAGTGAAGGAAAAAGGTGCAAAGGCCCTTGAGAGCATTCCTGCTGTTGATAATTTACAACCTAGACATGGAGGCAAGAGAGGCACACCTGATGAGACATACAGCAGCAAGAAAAAGGCTGAGACTAGTGAAAGGGTGGAGGCAGAGCTACGCTGCATAACAAGGAACTAACTCTGTCTTCTAGCTATCGAAAGTCCACATTGAGACCAATTTTTCTTTCCACTGCAGACCCACTAACCACTGCCACCTACTTGCCCCTAGCAAGTAGCTTTAGCTATGCAAGGGCAGGGAGTTCCAAATGCTTGTGATTTGGCCTCTTCTTCAATCAGGCCAGTTTAACACCAGGTCTGATTCTTTCAGTAGCACTGTCCAGATCGATTAAATGGATATTTAACTGTTTATATATCATGTTTGTGTATAGAAAAAGAGATACTTTCAACATGTACTAATCTCGGATGAAATTAAACGTGGTTTACTAGTCTTCTTTATACTTTTCTGGGTTTTAAAAAAAGTTTTGAATAAGTAATAAACACTGCTTATTAAGTAATGCTTACTTCAGGAGGGTAAGAGAAATAACTGATGCCGTATAAAACAAACACAAGTAGAGGGAAACATGGAGAAGCAGAAAGACAGAAATGAAAATCAAAACCTAATCCCGGAAAACCATAGATGCCTTAATTAAGCTGGGTCCCTCTCCCTCAAAGTCCAGATATTCTGAGGCTTTCTCCCTGGCGGGCCCCTCGGCCTCCCGGCTCGCACCGCGCCCGAGTTCTGGCAGAGGGCGCCACGGGGCCGCGTCCCGGCGCGTCCGCGCCTCTCGCAGATTTGCTGCCGGCATGGGCAATTCTGTCTCTTCTCCAGTAAAGCAGAGGAGAAAAGCCCTCCCGGGGCCGCGGGAGAGCCAGCGCCGAGGTGAAAGCATCTTGTTCCCAGAGAAACCGCTCCGGAAAGCAATTGGTATCCTAAATAAAACCGCATCAGCCGGGCATCTCGCTGCAAAGCCTGGCGCGTCCAGTGCGCGTGCGCCGCTTTCTAGCCAGACACAGCCTCTCCCAGCGTGGGCTGGGATTCCAGCAGCCGCGGGTAGCGCGCCGCGTGGGCCTGGACTGCCTCCTCCTGTTTTCCGCAAGCCTACTGTGGGTTTATCTTCCCTAGCACTTCACCCCCGCCAGCAGGCGGCCCTAGTCATCTAGTGCTCAGTGTTTCTCGAACAAACCCCATTATTCCCAAGAATGATTTCCTGGGTTTTGCTGTTTAAAAAAAAAAAAAAAGAAAGAACACAAACAGTAAGTAATATGCAATTGTGAAAAATCCAAATAATGTGTTTGTATTTAAAAATCAGTCTCCGGCACCATCTTATCAATTGCCCCCTCCATAGTAAAGTACTATACATATAAGAACATTGTGAGGGTATCTGCGTAACTGTCCACTCATCCAAGCATCCATCCATCCCTGGAAGAATATTAATCAAAATGTTAACAGTGGTAATTTCTAGGTGGTAGAATTATGAATAATTCTTGCTTTCTGAATTGTTCTACAAGGAAAAGTTGTGCTGGGGATTGTCTCAATTTAGACAAGTGGTCAACCACAGAGCTACACCCCCAGCCCTGTATTTAAATGCTGTTTACTCTTACAGCTATCCTTTTACATGAAAGGATCAACTGCAGGTGGCGACTCCAGAGTGTTCCTGCCTTTCATGGAGTAGTTCACCATCATCTCCCTGCTTCTTTAAGTAGCTTCTTTAAAGCAAAGTTTTGAGGATGGGTCCCCTGGCAAGAAAACTGGAGGTCTATAGCCCCATGGTTAATGATTATAAGAGGCTGGCCCTATGTCTTTCCCAGCTGCAGGAGCATTTTTCTCAAGAATGATTGTTGACCTCTGGGAAATGACAAAAGAATCACAGTGATGATGCTATCAAGACTTGTCGATTAAAAACCTATACCAGGGGGGCTGGGGTCATGGCTCAGTGGTAGAGCGCTTGCCCCTCACGCGTGAGGCACTGGGTTCGATCCTCAGCACCACATACAAAATACATACATAAATAAATAAAATAAAGGTTGTTTAAAACAAAACAAAACAAAACAAAACCTATACCAGGGCTGGGGTTATGGCGCAGTGGTAGCGTGCTCACCTAGCACGTGTGATGCACTGGGTTTGATCCTCAGCTTGATCATCCTCAGTTTGATCCTCAGCACCACATAAAAATAAAAGATATTCTTTCCACCTACAACTAAAAAACTAAATATTTAAAAAAAAACCTATACCAAAGGTCATTTTTTTTCTATGATTCTTGAAAAGCAATTTGAAATTTTGTCTTTGATTTTAGAGGTCAGAGGTAGCAGCTCAGTGGGTCCTTGTGTTCTTCATCAGAAGAATCAGATAAAATCACAATTGCCACAGGAACAAGACTCTTTCTTTGGCAGAAGGGAGACACAGCAATAGCCAAATGAGTGTCAGAATGGCTCCCAAGATGAAGGCTAATTTTATTCATGTAAAAGGGTGGCTAGGGTGGGCTAGAGTTTAGGAATATTAATTGGCTTTGAGTACATTTCAAAAAGTGTTTTTCTTTTCCTGGAAAAGCACTTTAACCGTGAGGGAGGGGTGGTTAGCCACAGTTAGCGGAGACTGATTTTTAAATGCAAACATGTTATTTGGATTTTTCATAATTACATGTCACATCCTGTATAAACATCCCTTCCTTGTGGTAAAGATGGGTTGCTGTACCTGTTAAGAGAACATATAGATGGAGAGTGGAAGAAAACACAAATCTTGGCAAGTAAGAAGTTAAGGACCCTGGGAATTTGCTGTTTCAGTGACTCCTTAACTGTTTTATCCTTTATGTTGTTTGTCCTTGGAGGTTCATGACAAGGGTATCCTGGCTTTAATAACATACCTGTTTTTTTGAGGCCAATTAAACTGTTGGAGAGTGAATGAGTGAGAAGGTAGGGAAAGGCACATAACATGCTGGTAATCGCTACTAGAGCTCAATGACTATAATTGAATCTTTGTATGATGAAGGCTGATCTCAAAATATTGTAGGGCCATCATGCTGGATATCAGTGAACATAGTCAAGTACACTGAGGTGAAGAATATTAGATACTAGGCTGAATGGATACTAATCCTAGGATTTCATATGAATCCTGTACACAAACTTTCCAATTTAGGCAAGCATACCAATTATTTTAATTTTAGATCATTTCTATTGCTTCTGATGGATGGAATTTACAGTGCTTTCAGGAGATTCTAGGACCCTTTACTTGGATTCTGGTCATTAAAAGTATTCTGCTAGTGATCACCCCAAGGATTGAGCATTTTGATATATTCTTTGGCCCAAAGTCATTTCCAAATTATAATCATTGAATTTCAAGAAAGCAAAGTTTTGAGGATGTGTTATACTATCCAATAGCTCAAGGTGAGAAGGTGGAGGGAGACAAAAATAAGAAGAGGGAGAAGAGAGGAAAAAAAAGTGGAGGTGGCGAAGGAGAAGGGAAAATAAAAATCAATTGGCAAAAAAAAGAGTGCTAGTTACCAACAGATTTTCTAAAACCTTTTCTAGAATTGAAGCAGATACTGAGACCAACAACCAAATTCCTATTTCTTTTTTTTTTAATATTTTTTATTTGTTGATGAATCTTTATTTTATTCATTTGTTATTTATATGTGGTGCTGAGGATCGAACCCAGTGCCTCACGCATGCTAGGCAAGTGCTCTACCACTGAGCTACAGCCCCAGCCCCAAATTCCTATTTCTTGAAAGCAATCATAAGGGCATTAAATCACCAGAAATTGAAAGCAGTTTGTAAGAGAGCTGCTCTGATCTGTCATTGCCTACAATGCACATCTCAACCTGCTGACATTGTCCCCTCCCAGGCCTGGTGGAATAATTGCAAGGCAGTTCCGTGGACGATAAGTGAGGTCGGAGTTTTTGTGGGAACAAGTTCTACTGTATTACAGAGTAGAAATGGAATCCTCAACTTCAAATGTGACTTTTTTCGCACACTTGAAATTATTTGGTGTAAAAGTATTTCCACTTGGGAAAGAAAAGGCCTTTGGCAGTTTTACCTTATCTTGAAATGGAAAGATCTGACCCAAGTCCTAGATGTCTGGGAAAGGGACATATCTGCAACCTCAAATTTCTTTCTTTCTTTTTCTGTTTTCTTTTCTTTTTCTTTTTTCTTTTTTTTTTTTTTTTGGGTGCCGGGGATTGAACTCAGGGGCACTCAACCACATCCCCAGTCCTATTTTGTGTTTTTTTTAGAGACAGTCTCGCTGAGTTGCTCAGGGCCTTGCCATTGCTGAGGCTGGCTTTGAACTCGCAATTCTCCTGTCTCAGCCTCCCAAAGTGCTGGGATTATAGGCATGTGCCACTGGACCCGGCTGCAACCTCAAACTTCTTGACCTGTAATTCCCAGAGAAGTTTCCATCCGAATGAACTCTATAGGGGACACACAAACTGATGGTTTTCCAGGGTTCATCCTTTGTTTCCTCATTCTTTTCTGGTCAAGCCAACCCAAACTCATGACTGCATCTGTCACTCAGATGCGTACTACTCCTAAATTGATACCTCTAGCCTAACTTCTATCCAGGGCTCCAGATATATATGTATATAGATAGATTTTTTTTTTTTTTTTTTGGTCTGCTTGTCTAACATCTTCTACCCAATGGGGGCCTTAACCTCAACATGTCCCAGACCAAACTAATCACTAATCTCCCCACCACTAGTAGTAGCCTCTTTCACCCACTACATTCCTTTTTCTATTTTGATTAGTAGCATTGTCATTGACCAAACTGCTCAAGCTGAAAACCTGGTGTTATGTAAATTCCATGCTTTCTCCCTCATTACCTAATAGTCACCAGGTCTGACCTCTGTACTCTAACATATTTCACCTTTCCATTTTCTCCATTCTACTTTCACTTCTCTAATTCAGGTCTTCATCACCTCTCACTTGGACTGGGGCAACAGCTATCTACTTGTCTCTGAATCACAGCATCATCCACCAGAACTCATCCATGTGGCTGTCAAGGAGGATGGCTATAATACAGCTCAGTTCACATTTTTCTGCTGCTAAAACCTTTTTGATGATCCCTCATTCCCAGGAGGAAAAATTCTAAACTCCTTGATGTGTCCTTCCCCAATAGGTTCCCATCAGCCTAGTTTCCTCCTCTGACACTCTCCACAATGCATTTTATGAAAGAAGTTACAGATTGCGGCCCCCCACGCCTTCTAATTACAGTAATGACAATTGGTGATTACTTTCCCTAGTCTCTCTTTTTTAATACTTGTATTTTATTTATTTGTTTGTTTGTTTATTATTTATTTATATGTGGTGCTGAGGATTGAACCCAGGGCCTCACACATGCCAGGCAAGCACTGTACCACTGAGCCACAACCCCAGCCCTTTCCCTAGTCTCTTGTACAGTTAGATGTGGACTGGTGACAAAGTTCCAGACAGTGGTGTGCTAAACAAAGTAAAATGTGAGAGTTTCTGGCTGGGGCTGTAGCTCAGTGGTAGAGCACTTGCCTAGCATGTGTGAGGCACTGGGTTCAAACCTCAGGACCACATATAAATAATAAATGAATAAAATTTAAAAATCCATTAACAAGTAAAAAAATATTTTTAAAAAAGTGAGAGTTTCTAATAACATTTTCAAGAGGAATCTGTCACATGTCCTTGGTTGGTGCCTTTTCTTTCTCTCTTTTTTCTCCAGACCGGATGTGGCAGGTACCATCTGAGCCCATGAAAAATGAAGATCACATCCGAGGGAATGAGGAGTGGCAAGCCAGATAGAACCATGGTGCAGAACTGCCACAGGTGGACTTTCTACCTCTGGAATTTCTTTCTTTCTTTTTTTGGTACTGGGGATTGAACTCAAGGGTACTCAACCACTAAGCCACATCCTCAGCCCCATTTTGTGTTTTATGTAGAGACAGGGTCTCACTGAGTTGCTTAGCACCTCGCCATTGCTGAGGCTGGCTTTGAACTCGCCATTCTCCTGTCTCAGCTTCCCAAAGTGCTGGGATTGCAAGTGTGTGCCACCACGCTCAGCTACTACCTCTGGAATTTTTGGTGAGAAATAGACTTCTAACTTGATTAAGCTACTGTTATTTTGGGTGTCTGCCTCTTGCTGCAGGGCTAACACTGGCACAGAATTTGGCACCAGGTATGGGATGGCACTGGCTCCATGCTGATCTTTTTCTCTTTGTACTCCTTGAAGACTCAAGAAACCAGCCCATCAATCCTCCAGCCTTTCAGTTCATCATTTGTGCCGTGAAGGTTTATTACCATAGCCACTTGGCCTCTGACACTTTGATTTCTTGGATACTTTTCTTTTCCACAAATGTGACCACAAATGATACTTTAGTTAACTGCTTTGCAACTGGGTGCTGCAGATTGACAGATCTTGAGAGGACCTCAAGATCTTATTGGTAGAATCAGAGCTTCAAGACACTCTGGACATGTGGCTTTTTTTTTCTGATTCTGTAGAACAGTGAGCAACAGGGAACACGCACTGAGCACATCAATCCACACTCCTTATTCCAGCCACACAGGACAAGTCATCCTGCTGCAGGGATCAGACATTTGTGCTTCCTTTATTTCTGCATTTCTTCTGCCCTGAATCTTCTCTCCCTCTCTCACTTCTCTGCTTTGTGAGTTTATGCTCACCTTTCAAGATCCAAATCAAACCCACTGGCAGAACAGATCCATCCTGCCTGTTGCTAGATCTAAGTAGACTTTGAATATTCCTCAGTTATTGTCCTTTAATGAATCACTTGCTGGTTTATAGATCTCTGCTTCCTTGATAAAAGGAGCCCCTTGAGGGCAGGATTGTAAGTGACTGTGATTTTTATCTTCTGTGTTCTCTCCAGCCTTTCTTTGTATTCTCAGTCTGGCAAAGAGCAGTCTCTGAAGAAATGTTTGTTAAACTAGTGAATATTGATTGAGAATGGCTCCAAATAAAGATACCTCTTTCCTCTGACTGGAGGGTTAAGAACATAGACTCTGGAGTAAAACTGCCCATAAGTGAATGTTGGCTCTACCATGTACAGCTGGGGGGCAACTTGGGCATGTTATACAACCTCTCTGTGCCTTAATTTCTATCTTTGTTAAGTGAGGACAATAACACCCATAGAAGTGATGGAAGGAGTAAATGGCACAGTCCCCATGAAGCATTAGCATAGTGTTTATCACAGTCAGTGTCACTGCTGTAGCTGGGGTGGTTGTCAATCTTTTGGTATGCATTATTCACTTTCCTTTTACTCTCCTCTCTCTGCACTTTGCTTTTCAGTCACATTTCAACTCAGCATTTTCTGCATCACAGCACTGTGCCAAGACAAAGACAGGCACTACCTTGAGGAGCCTGCTGTATTTTAGGGAGGCAGACACATAAGCCATGAGCTACAAGGAAGCCTGGCACATGAATGATAGATGTTTTTACTGGTTTCCATGGAAGCATAATGGAGAGAGGCAGTCACCAGCGGCAGGAGAAAATAGACTGGCCAGAAAATGGTTTATAAATCCTTGATTTGACTCTCAAAAGAGGAACAGGAGAGAGGAAGGACTTCTGGGCAGAGAATAGCATGTGCAAAGGCTTAGAGATGTCCAACACACAGTGTGGCTTGAGGAATTGCCAGTGGTTCAGTAAAACTAGGCTAGTGGTTCTCAATCTTGAACATGCAACAGGCTATTGCACGGAAGCCTTGTTAAAATGCGGATTTCTGGGCCCCTCCCCCAGAGTTTCTGATTCATTAAATCTGGGGTAGGGCCTGAGATTTTCCATTTTTAACAAGCTCCCACATTGCTTATCTGGGACCATACTCAGTCTATGGGGAGGCCAGAGTGTAGCAGATGGGACTGGGGAACAGAAAATGGTGGGAAATAAAGCTGGACTTCATAAGCTAGCTCACAAGTTTAGATTATAAAAATAAATTTAAAAAAAACCATTGAAGTGTTAAGAGAAGTGCATATGATCACGTCTGTGTGGAATGAATAAATTTTGAAGGGTACAAGGTTTTAGGAGGGAAGACACATGAGGATTTGAACCCAGGTACATTTTGGGTGGTCTGTCACTAGTCAACCTGTGCCAAGTTCCTAGCATCTAAAACCAAGTTTTCCCACCCTTTCAACTGCTCCTTTTTTCCTGATCACAGACTTATATCTCTCCCATTCCTTCTCATGTCTTCATTTCCTGTGACTTACTGTCTTCCAACATCTTCAGCCTTTCTCTTCCCCCATCACCCTTCCTGTTGAGCATTCCTGTTTAAGTCATGACTTCAAACACAGACTTCCCTGCGTCGTACCGCCTACCTGCCCCATTTGGCTGCTATTATTGATAATTTTTAACCAAAAATTTCTCAGTGATTGGTCACCATCTGCTGCATCTCCTCATACCTGGTCCTTAAAACTCAGTCTCATTTTGCCTTGCCTCCGTGATGAAATAGCAACCTCTTTTTTATTTTTGTTTTAATTGCATCACTTACACTACCACCAAAATGTCTTGAGAACCCATATGAGGAGCTCTAGGAAAAAGTTAATCAATGTTATTGAAAAATTCTACAACAGAATTTAATTTAATTTTTTTTTTTTTTGGTACCAGGGTTTGAACTCAAGGGTACTTGACCACTGAGCCATATTCCCAGCCCTATTTTGTGTTTTCTGTAGAGACAGGGTCTCACTGAGTTGCTTAGGGCCTTGACATTGCTGAGGCTGGCTTTGTACTCGCAATTCTCCTGTCTCAGCCTCCCAAAGTGCCGGGATTATAGGCGCCCGCCACTGCACCCGGCTCAGAATTGAATTTTTAAGCCATTGTTAACCTTTCTATTCCAAAACAGTTTACAGGAAACTCAAATGCAATGGGAATATATTACTGTTCCTAACTTAACCGACATAATCCAGTTTTTTAAAATTGAGACATATGTGAAATATATTTCCAGGCTGAGGTTGTGGCTCAGTGGTTGAGCACTTGTCTCGCATGTGTGAGGCACTGGGTTCAATCGATCCTCAGCACCATATAAAATAAATAAAGGTATTGTGTTCATCTACAACTAAAAAAAATATTTTAAAAAAGAAAGAAATATACTTCCTGTAGATGTATGTTTTATACATACATCTTGGTCTGCCTCTCTGCTCCATAGAAACAGGACTTAGCCATCCTAATATAATTGCTGTTAACCAAATATCTGTGAGTTGTCCATTGTTTGTTTACATTTCTAAGTTTTTTAGAGACTTGAGATATAAATAGGTTAGGCACTGGGAGCATAAACAAAGCTTAAAGTTGGTAATTTAAAGTTTCTAAACAAACATGGAAAATCTATTGAATCTATTTCAAGCTTACATGTATGTAAGGGTTGGTTTATTTTCCAAATTGGGCAAAGGTTGGTAATAGCCAAAGCCCCCATGCTTTCGAACATTGCCCTTTCTTCTGGACCATTTATAAAGCTGCTGTAAATCCTTGATGGCATGCGATATTCTCACAGGCACCTTCCAACAGTGAGGGAATGGTAACAACTCCAAAATAAATTGGTGACTCAGGCAGGGTGCTTTTTATGATGTCTGTGTGTCAGGAAATGTAACAAATTATAGAAACCAGACAGACAGGCCCATTTCTTATCAATAATGCTAATCCTTTATAATGTATTTCCTTCACTTTCTTCCTGCTGTGACTTTGAAGAACCCACAGCTTTCTCTGGAAGCAGTGATTATTTTTGTCTAATCAGCAAGAATGCCAGCAATTCTATAATTATCAGAATCTTCTAGGGTTAAGGGCTTCTTTCATTTTAAAGCAAGCAAATTCCTCTTGAGCACAGTTTGGAGTCCACTTACTTTGTTTGGTTATGAGGTACAGAGCAAAAATCTTGATGTTGACGCTCCTGGTTCCCTTCTTGTGAATCCTGTAGAGTTCTCACTGGGTGAGACTTGCCCCCAAATATAAGGGAAGAGTTAAGCCTAAGCAGCATTCCTTCTTTGAGCCCAAAGAAGCCCAGAGAGATGGAGCTGGACAAGAGACAGAGAAATGAGCAGAGGTACTCTTTGTCCTCATCAACTCCAACAATCACTGCAAAATCAAAAGAGAGAATTAGCTTTATTATTCCACCTAAGTGTTTATCTTACCAGCTTAGTTGCTGTCTCAAGTGCAAATAGGATATCATTTAAAAACTGCCAATTTCTGTCTCTGTGGCATAAATGGGTTAGCATGTTTGGCTGTTAATAGAAAGGTTGTTGTTGGAGCCCACCAGGAGACAGGTTTGCTACTTTAAACTGGGCACAATGACATACACCTGTAATTTCAGCTACTCTGAAGGCTGAGGCAGGAATTGAGCCCAGCCTGGGAGACAGAGTAAGACTCTGTCTCAAAACCAAACAAAAGTAATCCAAAACAAAACAAAACACCTTCCAGAATATTTTCTCCTTCACCCATGAGTTCCTGCCAACTGAACTTGGCAGGAAATCAACTTTCTCAATTCTCCTTTTCTTCTCTGGGAGGAACCCAGCCATATCTCTGGAAATGATAAAACCCTACCCAAGTCCCCCATGTCCACACTAGATCTGCTTCTTCTAGACCAGGTCAAGAGGCTGGCCCAAAATGATAATAGTGAACATTGGGGTCTCTGGGGGATTCTCCAAAAGGGTAATTAGGTTGCTGCCTAGGGTCCGATGGGCTCCCTGAAGGCCTCAAATTCCCTGGAAAGTCTTTAGATTGGTATGACATCATAGAAATAGCCAGTTCTGGGGCTGGGATTGTAGCTCAGCGGTAGAGCACTTGCCTTGCATGCGTGAGGCCCTGGGTTCGATCCTTAGCACCACGTACAAAGCAATAAAATAAAGACATTGTGTCCATCTACAACTAAAAAAATATTTAAAAAAAAAAAAAGAAAGAAATAGCCAGTTCTTTGTTAATAGTTTAGAACATTACAGGCTCAACACAGGCAGATACTTGATATGTATTGGATGAATGAATGGACAGACTGATGGAGTGAACTAAACAACATTGATAAGTACTAGAGAAATTTCCTTATGTTTTCTTTCAAACATTTTGATTTGAAAAGTGTTAAGCATTTTCCAGAATCCTGTTTCTAGATTTAGTCTACCTAAATTGGTGAAATAAAAGTTTCTAGCCGAAAGACTCCCTCATACTATCAGCAAAACTGATTGTTGTGATAGCAGCCATCTCCCTGACCCTTTTAAATTCAGAGGTTGGAAACATGTATGTAATCCTCTAAAATATGTTGAACACCATTCATCAAATTCTGAGGTATCTTTCCCATGCGACACATGACCATCAAGAAAACACAGTAAGTCTATGTGACCCAGGCCTGCTGGCATTCACCTCAGCCACCAGGTGGGATGGTCAGATGACAGACGGTTGTTCTCTCTGTCTGCAACTGGAATTTTGGGAGTTTGTCTATGACATATATCATCCAGGAAGACCAAAAAACAATTGGATGACTTTAAGCAACACCAAGGATTTCAGCCCTTGCTACGAAAGGTAATGAAGACTAGTGGGACTGTGTCCACCAATGACCATCCAGTGTACACTCAGGTGAGTCCCAGGACTACAGCTCCCCAGCACCTTCCCTGGATTAGCATTCAGTAAGTGCTTTATAAACAGCAGTATGACAATTAAAGATAATTATACTGTTGCTATTAATGATATAATAATGATCACAAATAATATTGTTAATCACTTTAAATGTCAATTTTTAATATCCAGATAAAGAGATTTTTGGTTATTTGGCTATTATGAATTCAATATATAATTTAAATGGCCCTATTTCCCATCTTTTCAATTCCTTGGATAATCACCATATGATAAGGTACAAAGATAATCAACTGGACTTTACCAATTAAATGTGAACCAAACCATAATCATTCTGTTTATGATTTCACTGCTTTGTTTTGTCCAGTTCCTGTATTTCCAAGTTGAGTCTGCCTGCCTTCAGAGTTCTTCAAATGATCATTTTGTTTTCTATTGCACTCTTGTTTAGATTTTTGGTAGATGACTTTTATTGAGACTTCAGTTTTAAGTATAGAGTGGACACTATTTAAAAATTTTGCTTGATCTGTGATATCTTGAGTTCTGTTTCTCTACTTAAAATTACAACAATGTGGGGTTGGGGATTTAGCTCAGAGGCGCAGGACTTGCCTAGCATGTGCAAAGCCCTAAGTTTGGTCCTCATCCCTGGAGGGAAAAAATTATAACAATGTAGAATACTATTTCATCAAAGGTACTATAATTATTAATTTATTTCTTTCTACTCAAAGATTCTGCCAAAGACCTACCAATGAACATTTAAGTCATTTAACAAATACAAGGTAAGTCTTATTCCTCAAGTGAATTCTAATTCTACAAGGAACACACATATTCTATTGATGAAGAATGCAATCTTTAACTAAGATTACCCAGGCAATAAAGGTGGGCTTTCAGGAATGTACAGGTAGAGCCATTGATGTTTCACATTCATGCCAAAACAACTGATATTATTTTTCTTGCACTGATAAGAATATGAGAAAAAAAATTTAAAAAACAGCAATGAACCAGGATTGGATACTCTCATTATTTTATTTCAAATTTTCAAATACAAACAGTTAGAACTTTAAAATCAGTTTTGAAACAAAAATTGAAAAATATTTTTATTGTCTGGTAAAGGCAAATCATCAACTTTTCCAAAGTTTGATCTTGTATCAGGTAAAATCTAATGATTTTCAAGAAGTGCATCTTCATTCAAAAGAAGAGATTACACTCTGAAAGCTTTAAACATAAAACACATGTAACACAATCCAAGTCAAAGAAACATTTATAGAAAGATGTGAGAGCATTCGCATGGCTACTTTCTGTTTACCAGAACAAGCTGTACCCTGATTTCTGAGAGAAGCCACAGGTGCTGACCATTCCTTGAACTCCCGTGTTCTTGTGGTCTGAGCTTGTTTTGCAGCCTGAGCATTTTCCACACCTGGGTCTGCAGTTCCACGCCTCCCACGCCTCCCACGCCTCCCACACCCCTTGGGAGGGTAGAAAAGATATATAAGCTCAGAGTGCTGAAATAAACAAGCTGTGAGCTTCTTTTTCTTTGGAATCGTTGTTATGTGTGTGTTTTTTCATCTGTGGCTCCCTCGCCGACTCAGTTTCACTTTGGTCCGGTGCAGGCACTGGCATCTGGAGGTCCTACAGAGATTGGAAGAAGGGAAGGAAAGCCGACGGACACCCCAGGACTGGCCAGTAAGTAGGGGGTGAATTGTTAATAGTGCAGGTAAAGATGGGCACTACCCACAGTAGGGAATTGTTCGAAAATAAGATCGAAACTCTGTTGGAGAAAAAGGGTACGGGGCTAAAAAAGAGTACCATAAGGGCTTTCTTAAAGATTATAGAGCAGTCTAGTCCCTGGTTCCTTCATTTGGGAGGTCTCAATGTTCCAGATTGGGAACAGGTCCGTGCGGACTTACAGAAAAGGCTACACACAGAGGGGCCACAGTCTTTTCCCATTACCACCTTCTCTGTATGGAGGCTAATTAAGGACTCTCTTTTAAGTAAAAAGGTTTTGATTCAGGAACAAGTGAGTTATCTAAGACCTTTGAATCCACCCATGAAGCGATTTCTACCCAGTCCCTTAAAGAAGTTGAAACGGATAGCGAGGAAGGGAAAGAAGGAGAGAATGAGGAGGAAGATAAGGAATTGCAGTTGGAACAGGATATCCAGACATTGCAAGAGAGATTACAGGAGTGGGAATTAAAAGAACAATGTAGGCAGGAACCAAAGTATTATTCAGTGGGAAGACCACCTCCCTTTAATCCAGGACATGAGTCTAGGAGGCCTGCCGGTCCTTTGGCGCCTCCAGAGCCTCAATCGGGAGGCGTGGTGTTCCCAGTAATAGAAGTGCAAAACCAACAAGGACAGTCAGTCAGGCAACATCAGCCGTTGGATTTCAAGGATGTAAAAGGTTTGAAGGATGTTGTGGTACAATATGGCCCTCATGCACCCTTCACTTTAGCCATTTTTGAATCCTTTTCATCTTTGAATCTCACTCCGTCAGATTGGCAACAGTTAACCCGAGCAGTTCTATCCGGAGGTGACTATCTTATTTGGAAGAGCGAGTATCACGAGCAGTGTAAAGTCACGGCAGCTCGGAATGCTCAAGCCGGCCAAGCCCAGCATAATTTGGATATGCTAGAAGGAAATGGCCCATATTCCACTATAAATGCACAAATACAGAATACTCCAGGGACCTATGCCCAGATAGCTACTGCAGCTGCCAGAGCGTGGCAAGCCCTGCCTAATCTTGCAGCTGGGGAAAGTTTATCCAAAGTGATACAGGGCTCTTCTGAACCTTTTGCTGATTTCGCAGATAGGTTAATACAACTAGCAGGGAGGATTTTTGGTAGTGTTACAGATGCCATGCCAGTGATTAAACAATTGGCTTATGAAAATGCGAATAAGCATTGCCAGCAGGCCCTCCGTGGTCACAGGGACGGGAGCTTAAATGACTGTATTAGACTATGCAGAGGCATTGATAGCACCCATATTTGTTTTGGGAACGCAAACATCTCTTTTTTGTTACACATATTAGGGTTCACAGTCTTCCTGGCCCCTTATCTGAGGGTAATGCTCTGGCAGACTCACATACATGCATTGTGGACGCCACACTGGAGCAAGCCCAAAAATTCCATAACAAATTTCACTGTAATGCCCAATCCCTCAAACACCATACAGGTATAACTAAGGAACAAGCAGTGCAAATTACTACTACCTGCCCTAATTGTGCTCCTTTCATTCATCTCCCCCATTACGGGGTTAATCCAAAAGGGCTGATGGCTAATGATATATGGCAGATGGATGTCACGCATGTGCCGAGTTTTGGAAAATTGCAATATGTTCATGTTACCATAGATACCTTTTCAGGGCTTATATTCACGTCTGCTCACTCGGGAGAAAAGATTAAGGATGTCAAAGCACACTGTTTACAGGCCTTTGCTTACATGGGAGTTCCTAAAACCTTAAAAACTGATAACGGTCCGGCCTACATGTCTGTGAGTTTTCAATTCTTCTGCACGGATTATGACATTAAATTAGTACATGGCATTCCATACAATCCACAGGGTCAAGCTATTGTGGAACGGGCAAATCAAGTTCTGAAGTCCTATCTTCCTAAAACAAAGGAGGGGGAATTCACCTCCCCTCATGGATGCCTTGCCCATGTGCTCTATATTTTAAATTTTCTGACTGTGGATACTCAGGGCAATTCCGTGGCTGTTCGACATTGGAACCCTCCTCAGGTGACACAAAAGATAGTGAAATGGAAGGATCTAAGGACAGGAGTAGGGCGTGATCCTAATCCTGTAATTTCTCAAGCCCGAGGGTCTGTCTGTGTCTATCCCCATGATGCAGACACTGCTGTATGGGTCCCTGACAGATGTGTCAGGGAAGTTATAACCTAAGAATCTGTCCAGGAGCTTCTTCCCTCCTGGGAAGCTTTTCTTTGTGTTTTCCAGAATCTGATGATGCTGGTGAAGACCTATTGAAGAGCTCCTGAGTATTCTTTGGAGAATTCCCTTTCTAGTCATCATGACGCTCCTGATTTTTATGCTACTGACTTCTTCATGCCTGGGTAATGTTATTGGGGCCTGGGAAGGTGGCCACCTGTCTTGATGCAAGAATGGCCCGTGGAACCTTTACTATATTACAACAAGTTACAGCCCTAAATAATACCAAGGTCAAACTGCTGGATTCAGGGGCAGTGTTAGGTTTGTTCCAACAGATTGGTATGATGCTGCACACATGGGCTGGAACTGTTGCTCTGGTCGGACTGCTCGTGCTGTTAATACTGCTCACGATATGCTGTGGCTGTAGGGTACTTCAATCTATGAGGCATCAACAGCATGCACAATACCAAGCCATGGTAGCTCTCTCCCATGACAATCCCTGTGCCCAAGTGTGGCTGGGCATTGCACACTCCTAGGAAGTCAATGATGGGTAAGACGGGGACGAAGACCTGAGCAACCTAAGACAGGGCTGTGGCGGAACATCCACGCCGTAGACCCGATGACGGGTAAGCCATGTTCTTTGGTCCCTGCAACCTAAGACAGGCTCTAGAAAAAGAGAGGAGGAATTATGAGAGAATTCTTGCATGCATGGCTACTTTCTGTTTACCAGAACCAGCTGTACCCTGATTTCTGAGAGAAGCCACAGGTGCTGACCATTCCTTGAACTCCC
>PVHX01007133.1:66431-94069 GCA_004024805.1 Geosciurus inauris | reverse complement strand
TTACTGGTGTATAAATTTTCAAAATAGTTTCTAATTATCCTCTGTATTTCAGTAGTGTCTGTCGTGATATTTCCTTTTTCACCACGAATTTTAGTAATTTGGGTTTTCTCCCTCCTCCTTTTGGTTAGGGTGGCTAAGGGTTTGTCAATTTTGTTTATTTTTTTGAAGAACCAGCTTTTTGTTTTATCAATTTTTTTGGATTGTTTCTTGAGTTTCAATTTCATTGATTTCAGCCCTACTTTTGATTATTTCCTGTCCTCTACTTCTTTGGGTATTAATCGTTCTTCCTTTTCTAAGGCTTTGAGACAAAGAGTCAATTCATTTATTTGTTGACTTTTACTTCTTCTAATGAATGAGTTTAGTGCTATGAACTTTCCTCTTAGCACTGCCTTCATGGCATCCCAGAGATTTTGATATGTTGTATCAGAGTTTTCATTTGCTTCTGAGAATTTTTTTTATCTCTTCCCTGATGTCTTCTGTTATCCTTGCATCATTCAATAGCATATTATTTAGTTTCCAGGTGATGGAGTAGTTTCTGTTTTTTAATCTATCATTGATTTGTAATTTTATTCCATTGTGGTTGGATAGGATGCAGGGTAGAATCTCTATTTTTTTGTATTTGCTAAGACTGGCTTTGTGAGATAACATATGATCTATTTTGGAAAAGGATCCATGTGCAGCTGAGAAAAAAGTGTATTCACTCGTTGATGGATGGAACACATTCTTGAGAGTGGGAGCAGAATAAGAAGCAAATTGATAGAGTACACATCAAAATCTTAAGTGTGGCTATCATATAAGATGTACATTCTATCATGTGATCCAGTTCCATTTAATCAGGAAAACAACACAGAACTCTATAAAGCTAGGATTCATTTCCTATGTGCATCAGTTACTTTGACTCATTCTGAGGGCAAAGTCCCAACTTCAGCTTAATCCAACATGTATATTCATGTACTCTTGCTTTTAAATGTGAGATGAATACAAATCTATTGCCTCTGCTAAAAGTAGAGAAAACAAGCAAACTATATTCCCAAATGAGTGTAGCCTGCAGCAAGGTCTTTCATTATACACCGAGTGACCATATTTCTGTTTTTCTGGAACAGTCTCAGCTTACTCTTGTTTTCTAGCATTACTATAGAAAGATCACCATCCACTCTCCAAACTAGTGCAATTTGGACAATAAGTTACAAGCACATCTTACAAGACAGAGTATGTTGAAAGGACTGTAGACTTCAAAACTTTCAAAAGAAATGAAGTCAAATTTTAAACTATTACTTTTGTCCTTATGTAGTTTCTATGAATATTTTAAAGTTCTATAAAATCAGACTCCATCCTCTATCAATATAAGTCCTTATGAAGTTTTTGTAGATGTAAATTTTCTAAGGAAATATAAGGCTCTACCAGTCAATGTGGAGAAACCAGAACCTTTATACTGGTATGAATGAAAAATGGTGAAAATGCCCTGCATCTCATATAAAACACTAATCCCCAGGATATATAAAGAACTCAAAACAATTAACACCAAAAAAACCAAATAACCCAATCAATAAATGGGCTAAGGAACTGAACAGACACTTCACAGAAGAAAAAATACAATCAGTCAGTAAATATATGAAAAAATGTTTAATATCACTAGCAATTAGAGAAGTGCAAATTAAAACTACACTGAGATTTCATGTCATTCCAGTCAGAATGGCAATTATCAACAATACAACTAACAAAAATGTTGGTAAGGATGTGAAGAGAAAGATACTAATATGTTGCTGGTGGGACTGCAAATTGGTACAACCACTCTGGAAAGCAGTATGGAAATTCCTCAGAAAACTTGAAATAGAACCACCATTTCAAATAGTTATCCCACTCCTCTGCATATACCCGAAGAACTTAAAATCAACTTACTATAATAATGATGCACCCACATCAATGTTTATAGCAGCTCAATTCACAATAGCTAAACTATGGAACCAACCTAGAAGCCCTTCAACAGATGAATGGATAAAGAAAATGTGGTACATATACACAATGGAATATTACTCAGCCATAAAGAAGAATGGAATTATGGTATTTGCCTATAAATGGATGGAGCTGGAGACTATCATGCTAAGTGAAATGAACTAGTCCCCAAAAAACAAAGACCGAATGTTCTTTCTGATATGTGGATGTTTACTCTCAATAGGCTGGTGTGGGGAGACAGGAGTGGAAGTTTACTATATTGGACAGGGTGGAGTGAGGGTAACAGAGGGGGGATAGGAAAGGGAAAAACAGTAGAATAAATCAGTGTAACTTTCCTATGTTTTTATATGTATATTCTACCATTATAATTCCACATCACATACAACCACAAAAATGGGAAGCTATACTCCATGTATGCACAATATGTCAAAATACATTCTACTGTTATGTATAACTAAAACAAACAAATAAAAATATTAAAAAGTAAATTAAAATTAAAAAGAAAAATTTTAAAAATACTTTGAAAAATAATTCAACAGTTCCTGAAGTGCTTAAGCATAGAGATACTTTATAAATTTATAAACTCCATTCCTAGTCAAGAGTTATTCAAACATATGTCCATAAAAATGTTTTTTGTTATTATTTATAATGGGCAAATAGTACTATTTATAGTAGCCAAAAGGTAGAGACAATTCAAATGTCCATCAACTAATGAACAAATAAATAAAATGAAATATATCTATAATGGAATATTAGTCATAAAATAAAGTACATGTTACATGCTACAACATGAAAAAACATTGTAAGCATTATGCTAAATTAAATAGTCTCAAAAAGCTCTTCATGCCAGACTTTATCCCAGCAGTCTTCAATTCTTTTAGGATTTATTTCCCACACAAAGACTCCATTGATGGAATGCTCAGGTACAAGAGGGATCCTAATGGCTATTCTACCAGGAATCATTAAATAGACACAAAGTACCAGGTTCTTACTCTCTGTGGAGAGTATGCATGTCACAGTATGTATGAGTTCAAGAGAGGGACAGAAAGAAAGGATTCACTCTCTGAACACCTTTCTGCTTGGCAGGCACATAATAGCATTTAAGTTATGGATCTCATAGTGCTGCTGTTCGGCTGAGAAAACTGTACTTCCTTCAATAGCTCTTCATCAGTTTTTTAAAAAACGTTAAACATAAATTTACCATGCTACCTAAGAATTCCATTCCTTGGTATCTAGCCAAGGAAAATGAACACATGCCCATTCAAATGGTCATAGTACATTGTTTATAATACCAAAATCTGAGAAGAGCCCAACTGTCTACCAGCTGGGGAATAATATATCCATACATGTAATATTACACAACCATAAGAAAAAGCTAAGTTCTGAAACATGGTACAACATGAATGAACCTAAAAAGCTGATGCTAAGTGAAATAAAAATGCCAAAAATTGTATGATTCATTCATATGAAATATACATAAAAGTTAAATCTGCAAATATAGAAAATAAATTAATGGTTGTCTAGGGCTAAAAATGGAAATGGGGAATTTAGACAGTGATGATGATTGTACAATTAAGTAAGTTTATTAAAATTCACTGAATTCACACTTAAAACAAGTGGATTATATTGTATGTCATACTTCTATGAAGTTTTTAGAAATCAATCAATATAGTGTACCACATTAAAATAATAAAAGAAAAAATCAATAGAGACAGAAAAATAATTGATAAAAATTCAGTATTAATAAGTGATTGTAATTTTTTTGTCCCTATGAACTATATTCCAAGCAACTAGAAACATAGTATATCGGTTGTGGTATTATGGGTAATACATCAGTGCCAAACAAACCTAAAATCTTAGTAACTTAACACAACAAAAGTTAATTTCTCTCTCATACTTTAGTGTGGCCAACAGGTGTCATCAACAGGGGTTTTGGAAAACAAAGGACTATATTCATTACAGGGCTCAAAAGCCAAGAATCACAGAAGAAACATCTGAATGCATGCTTCTGAGCTTTCCAAAGAAGGAAAGGGAACATGGATAAACCATGTCTTGTTCTGATATCTTTCACCTGGAAGTGAAACACATCACTCCTCACATCTCATTGGCCAAAATAAGGAATATGGCCACAGCTAATTTTAAAAATATACTGGGTCAATGCACGGTATGCATACATTGCTACCATGTATTCAAAAGGAGGGAAAAGAGAATATTTATAATAAATAGCTCCTAGAACTACTAGAAGGTGATAAATCTTAATCCTTCTATTTAATTGAATATACCTGAGCAGAGGGCAAGGTAACCCAGAACTCACTAAAAAAGAACATGATAGATTAAGAAAAGTAGATATGATGGGATTGGGGGCTAGAGGATCAGAATTTATATTTAACAAGCTAATACTTGAAAGGAAAATTTGAAAACTATGGTTGGACCCTAGATATTAAAGATTTAAAGCAACATTTTAAGGTAGACTTACATCTTAGCCTTAAAAGTTATGCTTCAGTAGTTGCTAAGACTTTAATGGAAAAAAAATTCTACAATATTAATGGGAAGTATACTGCTAGAGTTAAGTAGTGTGCTTTTGCTCAGGATGAGTCCTGGTCAGATACAAAAATTAGAGTTGTAAAAATAGCAGCGGAGTCCAGCACTTTATTGAAACACTGAAACAATTTAATAAATGTTGAATTTTATTTCAGAAATGTTTCCACTCTGCTCACGTGGTTCATATGAGAGGTATGGGTGTATCTCATTGGTAGAGTGCTTGCCTAGCATGCTCAGGGTCCTGGATTCAATCCCAGCACTGCAAAAGAAAAGTAGTTCATGATTTTGCACTTTATTTTCTTAACTATTTGATAATGATGATCTACATACTCCAAGCATCACTTGTGGGGGGAAAAATGTGTATTTGTGGTTACTTTAGAATTCAGGGGAATAACTATACATGAGAAAGACAAGTTACTTTCCCTATCACAATGATGAATGGGGGCTGGAATGCAAGAGTAAACTTTCTGAAGTCCTAGGTAAAATGCAAATAAACAGAGTACAAAGTGACATCTAACTGTCTTATTGTTTGGAAGTTGATTTCCAAAGTTTCACTCTGTTAATTTGTGTGAAGCAATATTTCACATAGAGGGTGAGCATTAGAAAATTGAGTTAGTTTATCTCTGGAATCCTTGTTACTTTTCTGAGACTACTTAGTGATTTGATGGGTTTTTAATTTTGTTTCATGAAACTTTTTCCCAAATGATGCTATGTATACTACTATTGTGTCTTTACCTTAGAGTTGTTTCAAGGTACCATGCAAATCCTAAAAGTTTGTTTCAGACATTTAAATTAGAGTATATGTAAAAAAAAGATAAGACAGTGCAATTTTGAAGTCATTTGGCAAACTGATTCTGTCAAGAAAGCTTAGTTTCATTCTGCTTGCTGCAACAGCTTTTTTTTTCCATAACTCCACTCTTCTTGTTCTTGTAATGCATTTGGGAGGCCTGTCAAGGCCTATCCACTCTCTAAATAGCTTTGCAGATTAAATTTTTAACTCTCTTCTCTTCATGCAGATGTATATTTCTGACAAAGAATTGCCCTGAGATGTCAGCTTCCATCTTTCTCACTGGAGAAAAGTCATCTAGGTGCAAGTGTGGATTCTCAAGTCTCAGCCTCATCAGGAAGTACAGGCACACACATCCACACTCTCCAGAACCACGCATGTGTGTGTCATTTGCTCCTTTTGTATTTCCCAATTTTGTGTTTCTTCCTCTTTTTCCTTCAGTGAGGCTGCAAGATAATAATGTAAGGGACAAAAATAAATGAACCAAAATTTTTGTAATGTGATAATCTTATTAATGAAGATATGGCAGGATGCTAATAAAGCAAGAAAAAGTACTATATAGTCAAACCTGAGAGGAAGGTGTTGGTTGACTTTTGCAGATGATTTCTGAGATGAACTTTAAAGAATGCATTTGTAGGGAGAAGAGAGAGAGGGGAAAGGAAAGAGTCATTTCAAGCAAAGGAAACAACTAAAGTGAAACCATGAATTCGTATAAACAGCATGGTCTGCCTAATGATCTCCTAAATCATGAGTCATGCTGAATTCCAAAGAATGAAGATGAAGGTGAACACATCCTGCAACGTTGCACAGAGTGGAGTTGTGTTCAGTCCCCAAAAAGGAAGCAAAATGCTCTTAGCCTTCCTTATCTGTTCTTGAAGCTTACTGTCCAACTTACAGAAACAGTCTTTCTGGGACCAGGATGATTTAAAAAAAGTACCTCTATTTCCTAGAGTGGGAAGTGGACAGTGGATTTGATTGGGACCAATCTGACTTTTATTCAAAATTAACCTAACACCAAAAAAAAAAAAAAAAAAAGAAGCAGACTAGTAATGATATTAGTGATTGATCTACTAGAAGACAAATACTTTCATCTGAGCCTAGGCAACAAGTAGTTGTAAGATTTTTAGTGAATCCGTTTAATCCCATTGCCCCCAGCTTCCCTACCTGTAAAATATTAGTTAGATGACATGATTGTCCAGTCTTTTCATTCTAAAATCTCATGGCATCATGCAGGGTGTAAATATTTGACTAATGGTTATAGAAAAGGACATCTGAGAAAAAATTAAATATAATACATGGAATTAATTAATGAAATCACATATCCACAAATTTGTATAAATTTTAACCATTCACATCTAAAAACATTGTACTAATGATATTGTGTTTATGTGTTTAAAAAGAATTTTTTATGTTTAGGAATGCTTAATAAAGTAGTTTTAATTTATATGAAATCTGAGATTGAATTCATAATAATCTAGTCTGAGGATATGAGTGGTTATGAGTAGAAAAAACATGAAACAAGAGTGATCATTGATTAATAATAATAGGCACTAGGGAATTTGTTACTCTTGATATTTTGAATATGTTTTAATTTTACATAATAATGTTTTTAAAATTATTATTCCTAAGTAGTTTAATGAAAAGCACCAACACATAAAACAGTAGCTTTAACTTTAAAGGGAGAAGCAGCACATATAAAAATATTTATGTCTGTTTTATTTTCAGAAAGAAATATTGTAGAGATTGGGCATTGTCATACATACATACCTGCAATTCCAGCTATTTGGGAGGCTGAGGCAGGAGGATTGCCAGTTCAAGGTCAGCCTGGGCAACTTAGCAAGACTCTGTCTTAGAATAAAATAAAAAGGACTATGGGTGCAATTCAATGGTAGAGCACCCCTGAGTTCAATCCCCTGTACTACAAAAAAGGAGGAAGAATATGAGGAAGAGGAGGAAGAGGAGGAGGGAGAGGAAGGGGAGAAGGAGGAAAAAAGAGGGAGAGGAACAAAGGGAAAGAATAAGACGAAGAAGAGGAGGAGGAGGAAGGAGAAGAGGAGGAGGATACTGAAGAATGACAAAAGCAGTTATCTTTGATGGTGAGGACAGGAAGGACAGCTGCAAGTGTGGGAGCAGAAATTCTCAACTGATAATATTTAATATCATATTTATTTTAAATCATATGAATATATTATCTATTGAAAATGCTAAATGTTTGCTTTTAAGATGTAAGGATGATAGAATAATATTTTCAATAAATGGTGTATTGTCAATTAGATGTCCATGTAAGAGAATGAATTAATCTTAATGTTGCTTCACGCCACACACAAAAATCAAGGAAAAACAGTGAAATGAATCCAAGATAATTTTTCTATGTACAAATATGAATACACCATAGTGAATCTCATCATTGTATAAATACATAAAAATGGGGTACTAATTAGAATAAGATATATTCCATGCTTGTATAATTATATCACAATAATTCTACTAACAGGTATGACTAAAAAGAACCAATAAAATCTAAAATTAAAAAAAGATTAAAAATCAGTTCCAGATTGATGATAAATCTGAATTCAGAAAGTAAAACAAATCCTGGCATGGTGGCACATGACTATAATCACAGCTACTCCAGAAGCTGAGGCAGGAGGATTGCAAATTCAAAACCAGTCTGATCAACTTAGCAAAACTGTCTCAAAATAAAAAATGAAGACCAATATGGAATATAGCTCAGTGGTGGAGCACTAGCATGTATTAAGCCCTGAGTTCAATCCTCAGTACTGGGGACTGGGAGGGGTGGGGGAGAGGTGGAGAAGAAAGGAGAGAGAAAGAAAGTAAAAGGTAAAACAAAACTTTTGGAAGAAAATATAGGGGTATATTTTCATGATTTGATGAATTAGAGGTGGGCAATTACTTCTTTAATAGGACAAACAAATTACAAACAATAAAAGAAAAAGTGATAAATTAAAGCTCACTAAAATTGAGAATATGTTAATCAAAGAATACAATTAGCAGTGAAAAGTTTTTTTTAGTCTGGCAGAATATATTTGCCAAATACATAATATGTATATTGAACCAAGAAATTATAACTAGGATATGTATTTTAGTTACATGTCTATAAAGATGATAGACACATCAATTTAAAACATAGTAGGCTTAACTCTAGTACTTGCACAGAATGACTTCCTTTCAGTGAATACGGAAGGAAAAAAGAGGAACTTCACAGTAAGGAAGCTTGACAACCACTACCTCAGCCAGGTAATCAGAGTTAACATCAACAGTGTTAACTCGTGTTGATAGTATGCCTTCTTGGTATGATAGGATGAAAACGATGCTCTGCTACTGTGATCTTCCTCCTCTAAAACTGTAACCTCAATTTAAACATGAGAAACAATATTAGACAATTCTCAGTTGAGGGACATTCATCAAATGCCTTACAGTACTCTCAAAACTGTTAAAGTCATCAAAATCAAAGTACAAAAATCTTCCACAGCCAAGAGGAGCCCAAGGAGATATGATAACTAAATGTACCACAGCATTCTGGATGGGATTCTGAAATAGAAAAAAGACATCAACAACAAAAGAAATCTAAAACTGGTGCAACCAATCTGGAAGCACTATGGAGATTCCTTAAAAAACTTGGAATGGAACCATCATTTGATCCAGCTATTCCACTCCTTGGCCTATACCCTAAAGACTTAAAAACAGCATACTACAGTGACGCAGCCACTTCAATGTTTATAGCAGCACAATTCACAATTGCAAAACTGTGGAAGCAACCCAGATGCCCTTCAAGAGATGAATGGATAAAGAAACTGTGGTACATATACACAATGGAATATTATTAAGCAATAAAAAAGAATAAAATTATGGTATTTGCAGGTAAATGGATGAAATTGGAGAACATTATGCTAAGTTAAGTAAGCCAATCCCAAAAAACCAAATGCCGAATGTTCTCTCTGATTAGTGGATACTGATACATAAGGGGGGTGGGAATGGGGTGCCGGCGCCTGCACCAGCACAAAGTGAAACTAGGATCGGTGAGGGAGCTGCAGATAAGAATCACACACACACACACCAAAGGACAAGACAGGACTCTCCCTTTATTCAGCTGACTCGGATATATATATATATATATGCTAGGATGCCCTCCAACCCGGAAGCACTATAGGGTGCGCTAAAGTCTTACAGAGTGTTACTACTTTACTAATCTTGCGGTTTTACAGGAATGTTACAAGAACACGGAACTATGGTCAAGCCACATGATTGAAAAACCTGATACTATTGCACATTATGTACTGTGGGAACACCCAGGCCAGCTCTCTCCCACAATGGGGAACATAGGAGAAATGGAGGAACTCTGGATGGGGCAGGGGGGAGGAAAAAGGGAAGGGGTGTAGTAAAGATGGTTGAATGAGATGGTCATCACTATCCTAGGTGCATGTATGAAGACACAATGATGTGACTCTATCTGGTTTGCAACCAGAGAAATGGAAACATTGAGCTCTATATATGTTCTATGACTTGAAATGCATTTAAATAAATTAATTTAAAAAAAGAAATCTAAAGGAACTATGGCTTTTGTTAATAATCAATATTACAATATCAATGCTGTCTCATCAATTTCAATAAATATATGTTAATGTAGGAAATGAATATTAGAGATGACTGGACATGGAGTTTATGGGAACTGTTCAGATTCACCAAAAGAAGAACTCAGGCACAAGTCTGACTCTATGGGTGCCAGGATTTCTGTAAAAATAAAACCCATGTCTGAGGTCTGAACTGTGCAGACCAGGCTAGTGCTAATGGGCTGTGGTTGTCCAAAGGAAATAAAGGAATTGGAGCCTGTGGTGGTGAGTTCCAAATATGTTTGATGTGTTCTCCTTTTCTCTCTCTCCCGCTCTCACTCACGTGCTTCTCTCTCTCTCTTTCTCTCCTTTGTGTAGCCATGAAATGCCATGTTAGGAGTCCAGCTATCTGAAGCTACCATACTGGAGAGAATACCCTAAAAAGATGAGACCCCAATTGTTTCTTGTTTTCTGCCCACATACCAAAAATGTGAGTCAAGAATCCTTTGATATGAACCTCCCACCTTTCTAGCTACTGCAGCCTCGTAAGCCACAAACACCTAGCTATGCCCTTCTTGAATTCTTGACCCACAGTAATAATAATAATTTTTTTAAGCATTAGTAGCTGGATTCCCTGCGACGAGAGAGTTTCAGAGACTACAAGTTGGAGCAATTTGCAGGAGTGAGGTAAAGCTGTGCCCTCTCAACCCCAAGACCACTCCCACACCATGGCGATACCTGAATACTCTAGTAAAGAAGGTTGTCGTACAGAAGAATGTTCTGAATCCCAGGCGAGCCAATCAAGAGCAGCAAATGCAGCCTTTCTGTTACTCAGGTGGAAGGTACGTTACAAGTTGATCAGGTCATAAAGAGTTGATAGTGCAGACGGTGGCAAGAATACCTGGTTAAGAGGGTGAGAGCAGCTCCTGGAACAGAAGTTAAAGCCTCACTGAGATTGCAAACCTTCCATCAGTACTCAGTCATCTACTAGAAACTTCATCCCTCCCCTAATAGCCTGGGGTAATTTTCCTGCTCCACCACTTGCTAACTGCTGCAGAAACAGACAAGTTCATGGTCTCTGTGTTGTTTCCTAATCTGAAAAGAGAGAGAGAGAGAGAGAAATATACCTGTCTCATTAGTTAGATTGTAAGGATTGAATAAATATTTACACACAAAGTATATTGAAAGTGATTGGTGTGTGGTAAGGACTCAGTAAGTTTAAACTCTAATTATTATTTTTACCAGGACTTTGGGGGATAAAATTAGGGAGGTAAAGTCAGAGAAAATAGTAGATTTCCTGCCAATCATGTGAGTGTTAAGATTTGTAATACTGTTATGTGACCCTTTTGTAAAATATAAAGGACCTATTGGTGAAATCAGAGAATTCATATTTGAAGACCAATAAGGCTTTTTGTTGCTTGTTATATTGACAAATATTTGTTAAACTATAACCCTCAATTCCAGAGAAACTGCAATAAGATGAGTACCCATATGATACCAGTTGATATTTAAAGTATAATATCCTTTCTAGGGCCAACTTAACAATATGCAGAAAATACCACAAGGATGTCTCTAACCCCAACATCGTAAATACACACCAATGGCTCTATCCTAAGTACATAAGTAGGGATTTGGGAAAATTGGTATATATTAACATGACTCATAATAGAAAAATTTTAAACAGATAAATAAAATGACATTTCTGACAAGGGCAGGACCATACAATAGAATACTACATAGGCATTAAAGAAAATGGTTTTCAAGAACATTTAATGATAGGTAGAAATGTCCCTTACATAAAATCCTGCTGATGAAACCCACCAACCAAAATTCACCATGAATGCATAAAGCCAAGTTTATTTAGCTGGCTGCCGCAAGGGACAATGAACCGAAGAAAAAGCTTAGGAGCCTCCCAGCAAGAGAAATAGAAAGAGACTGTTTATAGAACTTGAGCTGGTCCTGGATGATTGTAAGGAGCAATGATAGAAGCAGGGACCACTTCTAGGTTGGATGCTGCCAAGTAGCATGGACAGTTTGCTGATCTTAATAATTTTGATCCAGGAAGTGGGAAGATTAGAGTAGGTCTAGATTTGTCACTGGTAAGAAGGAGGTTATCATACAAAACAGGAGATTTTTTTAAAATATCAAATGTGGTTTTTTATCCTTATTTTTTTATGTACAAGACAAAATCTTGTGTAAAACATTGAAGTTCTACTGTAAAAATCTCATTTAATTTTTACCAAGTTTTTCATTTTCTCTGGCTACCAGCAAAAACAATTTTTATTTTCTCACTGCAATGTAAATCCCATACAAACACAACAAAAATACTAAAAGAAAATAAATCAACACATAAAAATGACAAATTATGGATTGTGGAGTTATAGAAAATGTTGTGAGGGTTTGTTTTTGGTAGTATACATCTACAATTTTACAGTGAAAATATACTACTTAATAAGCAAAAACTGATAAATTTTAAGAAATGTACAAGCCATTTACAAGAATGAATTTGGTAGTTTTTAGCAATAAGGAGAGAAGAGTGAATCTTATGCCACTGCTGTTCTGACTAATAATACATCAAAGATGAAATGAAGCTTTCCTACAGAATCAAAAGGCAGCACCTGTTATTTGCCAATGATATTGAGTCTACCCACTCCATGCAAGGAATTCCCTAGAGAATTTGGCTGATTTACCTGGACTTTGTGACTTTTACAAACTAGAATGGATAGGCAAAAAAATTTCCCCCTAGTCTCATTCCTGATAATAATTCATATTCTCTCATGCTAGGTTTAACACAAAGAAAAAAGACAAAGTCATGACTCTTCAGACACTTCACCCAGTCTTTCCAGTTCAGAAACTTCCATTCCATTCAGAGCTACAACTTCCTCCAGGTGTTAATGAATTAAATCAAAGGCTCTCAGCTTTAGTTCCACCATGACACACAATGGTAGAGCTTGTTCCTATGGACAATACAAAATTTTAACAGATTTCACTGAAATCATTTTTTTTATTAGAGCCTTATAGTTATAAATAATAGTTGGGCTAATCACAACAAACTCATACATGCATGGAGTTTGATTTAAATTCATGATTCCCTCTTTTCCCTGCCCATTTTCCCTCCCCTGTACCATTCTCCTTCCTCTACTCTGCTAGACTTCCTTTCGCTGGTCTATTTATTTATATTTGATTGGTTTTTTTTTTTTTTACTTATACATAAAGGTGAAATTCTCTGTGGTATATTTACATATGCACATAACATGATTTTTTAAGAATTCATTACTCATTGCCTCCCTTTTCTCATCCCCCCACTCTGCCTCTTGATCTCTTCCTTCTACGTTACTGATCTTTCATTTATCTTTGTGATATCCTATCTTTCTCTCTCCCTTTCTTTATTTTACTCTAGTTTCCACATATAAGAGAAAATATTTGATGTTTGAATTTCTGAGTTTGGCTTATTTCACTTAGTGTGATATTCTCCATTTCAATTCACTTACCTGCAAATGCTGTAATTTCATTCTTCCTTATGACTGAGTGGAACTCAATTGTATATACCACAGTTTCTTAATCCATTCATTTATTGACAGGCACCTGGGTTGATTCCATAATTCCTATTGTGACTTGTACTGCTATAAACACTGATGTGGCTGTATCACTATAGTATGCTAATTTTAGATATTTGGGGAAAATACCAAGGATTGGGATAGCTGGGTCATATGGTGGTTCCATTCCTAGTTTTTTGAGGAATCTCCATAGTGATTTCAGGAGTGCTAGTTCTAGACTGCAGTACAAGTACTGCACCAACAATATATAAGTGTGCCTTTTTCTCCACAACCTTGCCAGCATTTATTATTGTTTGTATTCTTGATCATTGCCATTGTGACTGGAGTAAGATGAAATCTTAGTGTACTTTTTATTTTCCTTTCTCTGATTACTAGAGATCTTGACCATTTTTTTATATATTTGTTGGCCATTTGTGTTCTCTTCTTTTGAGAAGTTTCGGTTTAGTTCTTTTACCAATTTATTGATTGGGTAATTTGGGTTTTGTTTGGGTGTTAAGTTTTTTAAGTTCTTTATATATTCTGGATATCAATCTACTATTGGAGGAGTAGTTGGCAAAGATTTTCTCCCATTCTCTTCATGCTCCTAACCATTTCCTTTGATATACATCCCATTTATTGATTCTTGGTTTTATTTCTTATGCTTTTGGGGTCTTGTTAAGGAAGTCAGTTTCAGCAACTATATGATGGAGTGTTTATCCTATTGTTCTCTTCTTGCAGTTGCAATGTTTCTGGTCTAATTCCTAAGCCTTTGATCCATTTTGGTTTAAGTTCTGTACAGGGTAAAAAAAAAAAGGAGTCTAGTTTCATTTTTTATATATATAGCTATCCAGTTTTCCCAGCACCAGTTGTTTAAATGGCTCATTTTCTCCAAAATATATTTGGCATCTTTGTCAAGTAGCAGATGGATGTAGTATGTAGACTTGTCTCTGTGTCTTCTATTCTGTTTCATTGATCTTCGTGTCTATTTTTATGCCAGTATGATCCTGTTCTTGTTACTACAGCACTGTAGTATAATTTCAGATCAGGTATAATGATGTCTTGTGCTTCACCTTTTTTAGTATAGTTTTGGCTATTCTGGGTCCTTTATTCCTCCATATGAACTTGAAAATTGTGTTTTCTAATTCTGTGAAGAATTTCATTGATGTTTTAATAGGGATTGCATTGAATCTGTATATTGTTTTTGGTAGTATGGCCATTTTGACAATATTGGTTCTGCCTGTTCAAGAATATGGGATAACTTTCCATCTGATAAGCTCTTCTTCAATTCCGTTCCTCAGTGTTCTAAAATTTTCATTGTAGAGCTCTTTTACCTCCATAGTTAAAATAATTCCCAAAGTTTTTGTTTTTGAGGTTCTTATAAATGGGATGGTTTTCCTTATTTCTTTCTCAGTTGAATCACTCTTGGCGTATAGGAAAGCTATTGATTTGTGAGTATTGATTTTCTCTCCTGTTATTTTGCTAAAGTAATTTATAAGCTTTAGGAGTATTCTGGTGGAGTTTCTTTTTTGCGGGGAGGGTATGTCTTAGATATAGGATCATGTCATCAGCAAACAGAGATAGTTTGACTTCTTCTTTTCCTATTTACTTCCCTTTGATTTCGTTTTCTTGCCTAGTTGCTCCAGCTAATGTTTTGAAGACTATATTAAGTAAGAGCGGTAAGAGTAAACAGCCTTGTCTTATTTCCTATCTTAAAGGAAATGCTTTTAGTTTTTTTCTATTCAGAATGATGTTAGCTTTGGTTTTGTTATAAATGGCCTTTACAATGTTGAAATAAGTTCCTTCTATCTCTAGCTTCTCCAGTATTTTTAACATGAGTGAGTGCTGGATTTTATCAAAGACCTTTTCTGCATCTATTGAGATGATCATGTGATTCTTATCCTTAATTCTGCTTAAATGGTGAATTACATGTACTGATTTACCTATGTTGAACCAACTTTGCATTCCTAGAATGAAACCCTCTTATTATGGTGTTTTTTGTTCTGATGTGTTTTTAAATGCAATTTCATTTTGTACCAGGAGTTGAACCCAGGAGCACTTAATCACTGAGCCACATCCCCAGCCCTTTTTATTTTTTATTTTGAAGCAGGGTCTCACTGAGTTGTTTAGAGCCTCACTAAGTTGATGAGGCTGGCTTTGAACTTGCAATCCTCCCACCTCAGCCTCCCAAATTGCTGCAATTAAACATGCACCACTGCCCTGGAAAAAATTTGTCAATATTTTATTAGGTATTTTTGTATCTACATTCATCAGGGATATTGGTCTGTAGTTTTCTTTTTTTGCTGCATCTTTGACTGGTTTTATTTTCAGGGTTGTGCTAGCTTTATAGAATGTATTTGGACATGTTACTTCCCTTTCAATTTCATGGGGTAATTTGAGAAAGACTGGTGTTAGTTCTGTAACTAACATTCTGTAACACACATTCTGTAAATGTGTGGTACAACTCAGATGAGAATCCATCTGGTCCTGGGTTTTGATTTTTTGAAAGGCTTTTAACTGCTGTTTCAATTTCATTACTTGATATTGGTCTGTTTGTTTTATCTTCCTGATTCAGTTTGGGCAAGTTATATGTGTCCAGAAATTTGTGTTTTCCAGATTTTCCAGTTTATTGGAGTATAAATTTTCAAAATAAGTTCTGATAATCCTCTGGATTTCAGAAGGGTCTGTAGTGATGTCTACCTTTTCATCTCTAATCTTGTTGATTTGAGTTTTCTTTCTCTTTTTTGGTTAGTTTGGCTAAGGGTGTATCAATCTTATTTATCTTTTGAAGAACCAGCTCTTCAATGCATTGGTCTTGTGGATTGTTTTCTTATTCTTAATTTCATTAATTTCAGCCCTGATCTTAATTATGGCTTACTTCTACTTGTTTTATAATTAGTTTGTTCTTCTTTTTCTAAGACCTTGAGGTGAAGCATAAGTTTATTTATTTGAGATCTCTATTTTTTTTAATGTAGGCATTTAGTGCTATAAATTTTCCTCTTAGAACTGTTTACATACTGTCCCAGAGATTTTGATATGTTGTATCTCTGCTCTAATTCATGAAACTATTTTTCTGATAAAGACTGAAGCTAAAATAATTTATAAGCCCTTGAACTACAAAACTATTAAGGAAATATAACTTACACCCTGGCTATAGTAAATGTACAAAGGTTTCAATTGATTTCTCATCCATTCAAGACAACTTACAGCAATACAATTGAGTGACAATGAATTGATATTGAAAGTCTTTTGACTTCATTCTTAAAAAATTAAGTGACTATGCCCTGAATGTTTGTGTCTTCCCAAATTCAAATGTTAAAAATAAGATTTCTAATGTGGTGTTAGAATTTGAGGCTTTTGGACAGAGCTTTTATGAACAGGATTCAGACCTTATAAAAAAAGGTTCAGAAGGCACAAAAGAAAGAAAGAAAAAGAAAGAAAGAAAGAAAGAAAGAAAGAAAGAAAGAAAGAAAATATCTATGAACCAGGAAGTGGGACTTCACCAAAAGAAAGAAAGAAAGAGAGAGTGAGAGAAGGAAGGAAGGAAGGAAGGAAGGAAGGAAGGAAGGAAGGAAGGAAGGAAGGAAATATCTATGAGCCAGGAAGTGGGACTTCACCAGATATAGAAGCTGCCTGGGCCCTGATCATAGTGTTTCTGTTGTTTATAAGTCACTCAATTTATGCTACTTTATTGTATCAACCCCAACAAACTGAAGCACCGTGCACAAATCTCAGTATTTTAACATGACATTTGTAGAAAGATATTTCAATATTTCACAAATGATGTTGTTTATTTATTATGATTGAAAATTATCAATTTGCTGGATGTGCTGACACACACATAATCCCAGTGTTTCAGGAGGCTGAGGCAGGAGGATCACAATATGAAAGCCAATCTCAGCAACTTAGTGAGGCTCTGTCTCAAAATAAAACACAAAAAGGGCTGGGAATGTGGCTTAGTGTTTAAGCACCCCTGGGTTCAATCCCAGGTACCAAAAGGAAAGGAAAGAAAATGGCCAACTTATCTACAAAAGTAGAGCTATTGCCTCTTAAAAGTGATTACTAATATTCCTAAAGAAAATAATATATGGAATCACAGAATGTGATTCATAGAATATGAATAACAACATGGCATTCCAAGAGAAGGAAACAGAATGTACAACATTGAAAGGTATGGAAAAAGCATGCTGATTTCAGTGATGCAAGAAGTCTAATGCAGCCAGAGCAGGGAGGGAAGAAGCAAAATGGGAAATTCATAATTAATTCTCTAAGCAACAACTAAATTTTACAATGAGCAGAACTGGTCAAAAAGCATTCTAGAAGGTGAGAAAAAACTAGAGCTTAAATAGTAAATAAATTAAATATATGAGTTCAGAGATGGAAAATGTAAAAGTATATGATTGTTTTATGGAAATTTTTATTTAATAGAAAAACATCTTATATATGCTGTGTGTTCCTGTAATGTACAAGTTACATGAAGGCACAAGTAAAATAAGAAAGATAAAAGTGAAGATTCTGCATTCTTTTTTTTTAATATTTATTTTTTAGTTGTAGGCAGACAGAATATCTTTATTTTATTTTTTTTTAATGTGGTGCTGAGGATCGAACCCAGTGCCTCACGCGTGCTAGGCGAGCATGCTACCACTGCGCCATAACCCCAGCCCAAGATTCTGCATTCTTGAGATCACTGTAATGGAACAGCACAAGTATGAGCTAGAATCAGACAAAGTATGGCAGAAATATGACTATATACCACTGGAGAAAATGATGCTCCTGGTGTCCCATTTATGGAAATTCTTCCTCTTGCTAATGAGATTATGATAAAAACTACAAGCAAATTAAGTATGAAACTAACACCCTTCCAAATTCTTTTTTGTTCAAATATGAAGCTAGCAAGACCACACAGAATTCATTTTGGATGTTTCTCTCATTGTATAATTTCAATAATAATAATAATAATAATAATAATAAATAATCAACAATGCAGATTAACATTTACTTAGAATTATTATATTCCAGATACTGTTTAAATATTTCATACTAACTGACGAGATAGTTATATTATTCTGATTTTAGAGCTAAGCAGACTGATATTCAGAAGCATTAAGTAATTTTCCAAAGGTCATAGTGCTAATGAGTGATATAACTGGGATTCAAACTCAGGAATTGTGATTCCATAGCAAAAATAAATAAGTTAAATCCATAAACAAACTCTTATCATATTCACACACATCACCTATCTTACCAATGGCCATAGATTTATGAAAGGAGACCTTACATGGTGCAGGACAGAAAAGTCACAAGATCTCTTTGCCAACATAGTACACATATTTCAGGATTCCTGCTATTCCATAGCATTTTCTCATGTCTATGGGCCTGATTTAGGGGCTACACCTAGGAAGCCACATTTTTTAAATGGTGCCTCATTACACCTGACCACAGCTGACAAGAGCAAGGATGCATAGCTATATGAAGGACAATCCAGATGACCAGAGCCAGATACTCTTAGAATTTTAACAAAGAGACACTGAGGCTGTACTTAGTAAATTAAGGGGAAAGACCATGCAAGGCTATGCACACAGGCTGCTGGTCATGTGCAAGCAGAGAAAACTAGAATGTTGATTTGTATTCTGTGATTACTATCCATAGAAAGTGACTAAAGTCAGAAAGAGAATGTATTATAAGGAGACTAAATAGTTCACAGAATCAAAGAAAAGAAATGAGGCAACTTTAGATTTTTGGCCCAAGGACTCAAGGCACTTTCTGAAAACAAGGACTCAAGTCTCTCTCTAACATTACTACCAGAGGAGTTTATCTGATTTAATGACATTTTTTGTGTCACTCCACTCAAAATTAAAATTTCTGAAAAAATAGAATATTTTAGTCTAGTTTGGGCCACGTGTAATCCCTTGTATAGAATTGGAAGCTCTTGGCTATTTTCAGGAGGGAAAACTATTGCCTAAAGAGGAACTTGTGCTCTATGTGTAAAATGAAGTGGCTTTGGGCTGAAAATAAGTTTGTTCTGTGCTGTGTCAGGAGAAGAGGAGAGAGGGAGAATGCAGAGGTGAGATGATCATGTTCACTTGTCCCTTGGGAATCAGTGACAGATGAAAAGTAATTCCGCTTCAGAGATAGAAAAGGATTTCATTTCTAACTCCACTCCTGTGACTTCTAAGTGTATTTCCTTTCCAATTTCTGTGCACTACTTGTATCTTTGCAATAAACCCCACCTCACTTGATCAAGCCTGAGGAAGTTTCTAGTTCTTGCACGCAAAGAATCTTGACTAAAAGAACCAGCACCATATGAGGAAAGCAGTGATCAGAGACAAAAATCTCAGTCATTGAGGGACTTACTCCTAATGGGGAAAAACTGCTGCAAATATGAAAATCAAAGTAAATACAGAATGTCAATTGAGTATGTTAGATTATATCTTTCTCTCTCTTTTGCTTTTTAAACTGAATTTAAATCGGTACATTATAATTATACATAATAACAAGATACACTGTGATATATTTATACTTGCACATAACATATCTTGGTCAATTCAAATTTTTCTGATTTCAGTTTTGTTTGTCTTGTTCTTGTATTTTGCAGTTATGAATAAAAAATAGATCTTTTTAAAATGAGAAGAAATTTTAGGAGTGCTTTACTTTACTTTTTGCCTGCAAGGAATAAGGGCTGAGCAACAATTAATGTGAATAGGTGTTTTCCCAAAACCAAGATTCTTCAATATAGTTATTCTATAATTTTCTTAGTGGTTAGTAATTAACATAGTCAAAATATCAAACATAGGTGAGATTATTCTTAAATTTATTCACATCAATTCTTATCCTCTTTTTCTTTTTTTAGTTTAAAATTTAAAGCCAGAAAAAAATTTAAATTTGTTCTAATTACTTATACATGACAGTAGAATGCATTTTGACACAATTGTACAAAAATGGAGCACAACTTCTTCCTCTGGCTGAAGATGGTGCAGAGTCACATGGGTAGTGTAATCATATATGTATATAGGGTAATAATATCCATCTCATTCCACTGTCTTTCCCCTCCCCATGACGTCTCCCCTCTCTTTTCTCTCCTCTGCACAATCCAGAGTCCCTTTATTCCCCTATCCATTACAGATAAACATCCACTTATCAGAGAAAACATTCAGCCTTTGGCTTATTTCACTGAACATGATATTCTCCAGCTCCATCCATTTACCTGCAAATGCCATAATTTCATTTTCTTTAAGGCTGAGTAATATTGCCTTGTGTATATGTACCACATTTTCTTTATCCATTCATCTGTTGAAGGGCATCTAGTTTGGTTCCATAGTTTAGCTATTGTGAATTGAACTGCTACACAAATTGATGTGGCTGCATCACTGTAGTATGCTGATTTTGAATTCTGGGTATAAATCAAAGAGTGGGATAGCTGGGTCAAATGGTGGTTCCATTCCAAGTTTTCTAAGGAATCTCCATACTGCTTTCCCTATTGGTTGTACCAATTTGCAGTCCCACTTGCTATGTTTGAGCGTGCCTTTTCCCCCACGTCC
Source organism: Geosciurus inauris (assembly GCA_004024805.1). Classification (NCBI taxonomy): domain Eukaryota; kingdom Metazoa; phylum Chordata; class Mammalia; order Rodentia; family Sciuridae; genus Geosciurus; species Geosciurus inauris. The sequence goes on along the minus strand of PVHX01007133.1, from coordinate 73,149 downwards.
TCACCAATGTTTACTGTTAACCTGTGTTCTTGATAATTGCCATTCTGACTGGAGTAGATGAAATCTTAGAGTAGTTTTGATTTGCATTTCTCTCATGGATTATCTCTTAAACAGAAACTGGTAAGTTCAGACAAGTCTTCCTGGAGTATATAGTAGTCACATTTACTTTTAGAAGATTGCTTGAGCTGAGCAAAAATGAAGGAGATAATAGAGCATTGAAAAAAAGGCTATGTGAATAGGCAAGAGGCCTGAGAGAGATTGTCACATGCGATGCGGGAGAAAGTCATCATGGCTGGAGAAAGGCTGAGAAAAAAGGGGAGATTATTATGAGAGTGGGCTGCTAATATCATTGAATATTATGATAAAGAAAATGTCCAAATCTGTAGAATGTACAACACCAGGTATGTGATGTAATACAAACTGTGGTCTTCAGGTGATAATAATATGTTAGTGTAGGCTCTTCACTTGTAATAAGTATGCTACTCTAGTGGGAAATGTTGATAATGGGGGAGACCATGAATGTGTGGGGACATGGGGAGGTAAGAAATCCCTTTACGTCTCCTCAATTTTGCTGTGAAGTTGAAACTTAAAGTCTCTTAATTTAAAAGAGCATAGAGTAAAATTTATTCCTCTTACTCCTTCCCATAAATCATCCATATTCCCCTTTGAATAATAATGATTATGTTTTATTTATCCTATTAGAGATATTTACACATAAACAAATACATATTTTTTTTCTTTCATCTTTTTTCTTTATAAATAATACTTTGAAACCTGAGGTCACCTACCTCTTTAATGTAACCATGTATATATCAGCACTTAAACATCTTCCTCATTTCTATGGCTGTCCAGTTGGCTCTCCACAATAGGCAGTTGCACATTCATGGCTTCAATCAACTACAGATCAAAAATGATAGGAAACAAATCCAAAAGTCACAAAATGCAAAACTTATATTTGCTACATGCAGAGCACTATATGAGTCTACAGAACTGAAGTGATATGTAGGCTTGCCCTATTCATCTTGTCGTTTTACAGATCTCAGGTTTCTCCAGTACTCGGGCCTGAGCATTGTTCTCTGTGCATCCTGTTGGTGCACTGTGTAGTTAGGCCTAAGATGGGCTGCACTGAACATGTCATCATTCCCTAAACAATGCAATTTAATAAATTTTAATGTAGTATTTACATATCATTAGATATCATAAATGCTCTAAAGATGATTTCAAGTATGTAAAAGGATGTGCATAGGTTCTACGAAAATACGGTATCATTTTATATAGAGAACGTTAGCCTCTGTCAATAGTGATATCCTCAGGGGTCCTGAAACCAGTCCAACACAACTCATAGGATGATGGTATATTATTTCTTTGTGCCAATGTACCATGATTTATTTACCAAGTTCTCCCATTTATGGTCATTTCAGTAATTCCATTTTTTTGTGTTTCCTTATATATTTAGAGTTTACAATTGTACATGTAAAAAAGAATTCAGGCAAACATCTTTTTTACAGACACAGCTGGACATATATCAGGGTAGGCTATTTTATCTCCTAGAGTAATAGTGAGAGAAACATACAATTTAAGGCTAGAAAATTTAGGTCTGAGTCAATGACAATGGATGCGTCATACTGGAACCCAAGGCAGGATGGCAGTAAGCTTACCTTAATCTTTTAATTCTATTTGCAAGAAATAAGATTAAATCTATGCTTTCAGGAATATGTGAATTTTTATGTAACCCACATTAAGAGTATTTGTGACAAAATTTACTTTGTAATGTTAACTAATGTTCTAAGAAGAACCCACATTTTATGGTTTTCATATCCTCCTATTTCTTAGTTTACTCCTACATTTTGCTGGAGCACATCCACGAGTAGCAATCTATTAATAGAGTACCTGGGAGGTATATTTTTTGACTGTTGGGGATCAAAAAAAATATACCTGCATTCTTTCCTTATAATTAGAAATGGTTTGATACAGAGCATACTTAATTCTAGATTTTAAAGTTAAAACTCCTTAGAACTTCAAAAGTTTTACTCCCTTGCCTTTTAGCCTTCCATTTTATTTTGGAAAATCTGTGCCTGAGTCATGTTGTTTTATGGATGCAGATACGACATTTTGACATTACTTTGGGTGTGGGTCTGTGCTTGCTTGAAGTAGCTAGCATACTGGGCAACACTAGTACAAAGCCTCACTGCCACCATGTCTGGGTAAGTCTCTTCCTCTTATTTCTTTCCCTCAATTTCATTCCTTCAGGTTTCTCTCCTCTCTTTCAGAACACTATTTCTGAGTTATTGAAATTTTAAAAAGAATCCCACATGGCTTTTATCTTCTCTCCTGCTTGTTGTCTCCTTATCTTTTTGTTCTATCTACTAACATATTTCTCCTATCATAAATTCTAGCTTTCTTTCTGAATTTTCAACAAATGAAAACAGAATGGTTCTATGAACTTTTTTTCTTTGTCACAATTTCTTGGTCTTTTTATTGTTATTCAGTACCTTTACAGATATCTTTTACTACAACTTCGTTATGTATGTTTATCTTCTCTTAAATCTTTGTCTCTTTTCATATTGACAGATTTCCTCCAATGTTTAATGACCCTTGATTAGCTGTTCATCATAACAACACTAAACAAATGAGTGGGAGCTTTGCTGAATTGTTGGCTTTTACACTATATTTTAGGATTATCAGTATGCCGTCCAACTTGCTATAAGAGCACAGCACCATAGAATATGGAATTCTTTTCTTTGAGACCATTCATTTTCTCCATTCATTTCCTCTATTGTTTCTTCTATTGTCTCATTGTAATCTCTGGGGATTGAAAGAAGGAGATACTTGACTGTATCAGATATTTTGGTGAAGGAGGAGCGGTGAGCCAGCTATCCCACATATGAATGTTCAGCAAGTCCTCCTGTTTTTATCCACATTTCTTCCTTTCACTGATTTCCTCTATGTCTAAGCCTCTAAGAAGCAAATTGACTCCCTTGTCCTTCTTCTCCTTTATGAATATCAAAGCTGTGTCTTTCTTTGCCGTGCTACATGAATTACTGCTTCCATCTGTATTTTATCTTCCAGAATCATTGAAACTTCTTCATGCCTGAAGCATACTCTCTTGCTCTTCAACTTTTACCTACTATTATTTATTTTTACCTACTATTATCTTATCTTTGTTTTTGTTTTTACTTTGGATTTGTATGTATTATTCTTTTTATAGCATTTCAGAAGTCTTTAAGAGAGCATATAAAAACAATTCTGTCTTCCGTCTTCAATCAGGGGCCTTTGGCTTTCCTTTCCAATCTTACAGTGTAGAAACAACTATTATTAATTTCTAGATCACTGTTGGTCAAATATTATCTGCATAACTAATAGATTACCAAGCACAATCCTTAAGAAGTTTAGCTGTCAGCTTAGAAAAACATAAATTAAAACAACAACAACAACAACTATGGTTTGGAACGACTGTATTAGGTGTAAGAATATTCACTTTTAGCAAACACCTACATGTATTCTAATAAAATAGTCCTTGAATGCATTGAGTAATACTATCCTAGATAAACTGAAATTTGAAAAAAGATTGTTTCAAATCGTTTGGTGAGCAAAGGTGGAGGCTTTCAAATGGTTGGGAGATTTTTGGTTGATTCCCAAGTTAATATTTATATCTACTTTTATTATATAAAGATAATGGTTGCAACATTTTACTTATTGTTTCCCTTTGTGACCTTTATGTGCTCATATTTTTAATAAATGTCTCATAGGCATGTTAAAAAAAGTGTGTTTTCAACAGGTTAAAGAATTTTACCATATATATGATTAATAATATTAATTATATTTGTTAAATTACTTAAAGAACCTATATCATTACTTATACTTTGTTTGAATTTTATAAAGTAACCAAAACATATGTTAATGTTTGCTGTTCTGATCATTATACATCAAAATCTTTTTATTGGTGCATTATAATCATACATAGTAGTGGAATACATTGTGATATATTTATATATGCAGAGTGCATAATTTGGTCTGTATCATTCCTCCATACCCACCCTTTCTGTCAACTCCTTCCTCCCTGATCCTCTTCCTCTACATGTCTCTACTATTTTTTTGGAGGTCCTTTTTATTTCCTTTTTCCTCTCTAGCTTCAACATATGAGAAAAAACATACAATCCTTGACTATCTGAATTTGGCTAATCTCATTTATCATGATGTTCTCCAGCTCCATTAATTTTCCTGCAAATGACATAACTTAATTCTTCTTTATGGCTAAATAAAACTCCATTGTGTACATAGACTACATTTTCTTTACCCATTTATCTATTGATAGACATCTAGGCTGATTTCCTAGTTTGGCTGTTGTGAATTGAGCTGCTGTAAACATAGATGTGCATGTATATTCAATTTTCAAAATGTCAAAACTTAACTTTAAATATTTCTCTGATGTGCAATTGGAAGAATAGAAGCTCATTACATTTTATACAATTGTGATCATATTTTATAATTAGTTTTGAAGTGTTTGGTCCTTTTTTTACATATTAAGCTTTAACTTGAACTCAACTTATAATGATATTAATTTTATTACTGATTATTATCTGATTTGTTTGTATTTCTTAGTTTTGTACTTACAAACTGAATTATTTCCTTTTGAATGGTAGTTGCTTTTACTTTTTCTTTTAAATTTATGTTTTTTATCTGATATTTGGCATTATATTATAATGGTTTATTTTTCCTCTCAATGGCAAAATATCATTGTTCTTTTATTTTTCCCTTTAAAATGGGAAGATATACGGTTTTTTATTGTTCATTTGTTTTTTTAAAAAAGATTATTTTTTAAATTTAAAAAATTATATTTAATTATTTCTTGTCAATTAAACTAAGAAATTGAAACTGGCTATTAATTTCTCAATATGAAAGCTATAACTATTAGCTCACTTTTCTGTGAACAATTTTGTTTTGATTTGATTTCCTTGGTTATGTATTTTGATGTTGCATGTAAATCTAGATATCTGAGTTCCTGTTGTGGTATGTATCTATAGTTATTTTGGATATCAATGTATTTCCTAGGAATCTTCAAGCTCAACTACTACTGTGTATAATGCTATTTTTAGAGGAATACCTATAATCTATATGAGTGTGTGTGTGTGTGTTTGTGTGTGTGTGTATGTATGTATATATACTTTATAGTCACTTGTTTCTCCATCCATCCTTTGATGTAAAGTCAAGATCCTTTTTCTGAGTTTGAAGTTTCTGGTTGAAATTGCTATTATTTATGAAAAAAAACAAAGCTGTAAAGTATTATCTACCATTTTTAGTTTAGATTGCTTTAGAATTGAATTTATTCATGAGATCTATAAGGCAAAGTATACAGAATTAAAAATATGTACAATGTTTTCTACATTATTTCTAAGAAGGTTGTATATCCTTTTTAAAATCATGCATAAAATTGTACATATTTAAGGAGTATGATATGATGTTCAGATACATATATACATTGCATAATATTCAAATCAGGTTTAATGTATCTTTGACCTCAAACAACTATCATTTCTTTATAGTGAACATTTAAATCCTTTTTGTACCTTTTTATAAAGTGTATCATACCTTATCATTATCTATCATCACCATACCATGCAGTCGAACACTACAACCTCTTTCTCCTAACTATTGGTTAGTACATATTAATCAACCTTTCTTTAACCCTCTCCCCCTCTGCTCTACTCATTCTAGACTCTGAAAACCACCATTCTGCACCTAACTTCTATAAGATCAACATTTTTAGATTTCACATATGAATGACCTCATATGATACTTACATTTCGGTGTTAGGCTTATATCACTTAACATAAAGACTTTCAGTTCCATTCAAGTTGTTGCAAATGACGGGATCTCAGTCTTTTCTATGAGTGAGTCATATTCCAATGTGTATGTGTACTGCATTTTCTTTATACATTATTTTGTGACACTTAAAATGTTTGAATATCTTTTGCTATAATTTATTTTATCAAATTTTATTAAAGTGTCTAATAGTTTTCATGTAGAAAAATACTTGGCATATATTTATTAATCTATATAGCACTGATAGTATATGATTACAGTGAAAAATACAAAGTTTTAAGAACAAGCAGAACCAACCTTTGGTAACCAGACAATTCAACTGGAAGAAGCAAATGAACATGACTATCAGCATTAAGGCTATTGGTTGCCTTTACCAAGCAGTATGTTTTACAAAAGAATGAAAATTGGGTTAAAATAGAGGCCAACAGATTCACTTTTGTATCACTAGCTTATATCTAAAATTGGAGGGTAGAAATAAATCACAGAATTAAGAAAAGCATAACTCTAAGCAAAAAGTTTAAAAAAATAGAAGAGACAGTGACAAAAGAGTATATTACTTTAAATCTTCAAGTTTTCTTCAGCCATTGAATGCATAGGTACATTTTTTAATTGTTGCTATTCTTGTTTGTTGCTTTTCTCAACAAGTTGAGCTGCTGTGTATGACAGTAACAAGGGTAGTACCTAACAGAAATGTTATTTTTTTTTTTTTTTTTTTTTGGTACTGGGGATTGAACTCAGGGGCACTCAACCACTGAGCCACATCCTCAGCCCTATTTTGTGTTTTATGTAGAGACAGGGTCTCACTGAGTTGCTTAGCACCTCGCCATTGCTGAGGCTGGCTTTGAACTCGCGATTCTCCTGTCTCAGCCTCCCTAAGTGCTGGGATTACAGGCTT
>PVHX01007133.1:0-66331 GCA_004024805.1 Geosciurus inauris | reverse complement strand
TGAAATGTTATTTTAAAATGTAATTTATAGCCAGATGCAGTGGCGTCTGCCTCTAATCCCACTGACTTGGGAGACTGAGAAAGGAGGATCCAAGTTTGAGACCAGCTTCAGTGACTTAGTAAGACATTGTCTCACAATTTTAAAAAGAAAGAGCTGGGGATGTGGCTCAGTGGTAGAGCAACCCTGGGTTCAATTCCCAGTCCGGGGGGGGGGGGGGAGGTGTTATTTGTGAAGATAGCAACCGAGTTTGAAAGGTCACAATACAATAAATTATTATTCAGATATCCAAAAAATTGTGGCAATTTTTTTGCTAAGGCATGCACTCACATTCCCTGCATTTTGACTTGGAGAGGAATATAAATCTCTTTAAGAAGAGATATTATTTAAAAGGTTTGAGAACATGTCGAGTGAAATTTCTATAATAAAACTTTCTGACTGAATGAAAAAAATATAATTTTAATAAGAAAGTCTTCTTAATCAAACACCTTTATTAGTAAACATTTGATGCAAATATATCAAATTCATCAAAAGAATTTCATATTTACTTTGAAAATGACAATTAAATTTACTCTGGATTTTTTAAGTTTCTATATGCCAGTTTCCTTAAGAAGAAGAAAAAATGATAAAATATTTCTCTGAAGCTAAATAAAATAAGCAACTTATTGTTTTCACCAATGGGACAATATTTCTGGATGTTTACTACTATTAGTATTTGAAAGTCAATATTGCTGTTATCTCTAGGGGGCAGCAGGGCTGTGGAGAAGTATATAGTCGCTCCTACCCTGAGTTCACTGAGAGACTAATAAGAAGAAAGGAGCAAACATCCATAAGAATTGAAAAGTAAATTGAAAAATAATATGGAACAAATACCAAGTATGCAATCTAAAACTGTAGTTTCAAAGAATTTAATGTCTTTACCTTCTAACTTACTGAAAATGTAAAATATAATTATACTTATAAAACATCAATTCACATTCTCTTAATGATTTGACAACTTAATCTCTTAGTGATTGTGAGTTTATTTTAGTGTTTTGCATTTTACCTATGTGACTACCAACGACATTCACGCCATCTCTGCATCAGGCACACATCAGTTCATGAAATAGCTACGTGAAACTGTATGTACACTGCATCGTGCCTTGTAGTTTTAGAATTTATGGCCCTCATAAACTAAGCATTCAAATTGTATCTTGACATCCTTTATAATAATAAAGCAAACACAGTTACAATTGACATTTTTCTTGGATTAATTTGTTCATTCCATGATCTATATCTCACTCTTATCTGTTCCATGTCAGAACCCTTTGTTCTACAAGATTTCTTTTCTTGCAGTATTGATCCTTATTGATCTTAACCTAGTACAATAGTGAATAATTAAATATTTTCTCAAAGTAACAAGTATTTCACTCTTTTCAATATGACCTTCACCTGATGTTCAAACAGTTCCAGCATTAGTGAAGAATCTTTTTGGTGCAAACTTGACCTCTGTTGTCCTACTTTGAAAATGCACTTGATTTCTAACAAGAGCTTTTAGAAATGTAACAGTGCTGATTTGTTAGATAATGAAATCCAAATTGTTCTAGAAAAAGGTGCAATTATACAGCATGTAATACACAAATAAATTGACTTAATGTTACATTATAATGAAAACTGTGCAAAATCCTCTACACAAGCACAATAAAATAATAAAAAGTAATAGAACAGGTAATAGATGTAAAATAAATGCTAAAAAAAGTAGTTCAAATCATTTTCATACCAGTCAAAAGATACTGAGGAGGGCGCATCCAATCACAATAAAACACCAGAATGAAACACTTCTAAATAGTAATATAAATTTTTGTGGACACTTCATGTCCCATGATGTGGAATTGACATATAGTTTGATTTTCTTTTTCCTAATGTAAGCCACAGTTTTACAGTCCTAGTGAAAACATTTTATTGCTGGGGATGTATTAGACATGGTTCATTTCCCTTCTCAGTATGGCTTTAATTTTCCACATCCATGGCTTGACACAGACCCAAACACCAGAAGATGGTTGTCTGCTATAAACTGTTTGGTTTTCTTTGATTGCTTTACAATTTAATCTATAGTTCATTCCATTAACCCTTTCCATTTTAATGCTGCCAAGTCTTCCAGCTCCTTAATATAAAGATAAACTTCCCCCCAAACATTTATGTTTATTCTAGATTCTCATGCCCAGTGAATTATGTGCTGTTGGGGTTGGGGGGTAGTGTTCTTTCCTAGTTAACTTTTTTTGAAGCCCTGGGTAATTGCAAAATAATTGACATTTTACAATGAGGAGGGTTTTCCTTTTGCTTCATAATACATTCATCATTATTCATTCATTGGGTTTGGTTATATTCATACTGATCTGCTGAGCCAAGAAAGTGCCACTGTCATTCTAACTTTCTCCTCAAATCCCTGATCTTTCGGAGGGTGTGGGGTGGACAGCCGGGAGGGGGGAATCCTTTCCTGGCTGCGGTGTTGTCACATCCGATATCCTTTTCCTTCCGGCAGAGAAAGTGTATCTGGGAGGGTCACCGGATCAGCCTGTGCCTCGGGGCGGCTCGCCTCAAGTACAAAAGACTCGACTCAACTCACGTTAGTCTTCTAGGTGGCCTATCGGCGGTGACGGACTGCCAGCTCGGGCTGTGGGCGAGCCGTGATGACTGCCTTGAAATGCTAAGTGCTTAATTAAGGACCTTTCATATCAGTTATTGAGGCCTCCATCTCCCATAGCCCTGGGCATTGTACTCTACCAAGGGCTCCCTGGAGCCAGCGCCAACTTTATTGCAGTGACAAGTAGAGAAAGAGAGAGAAAGAAACAAGTGGTTTCAATCCTCTCACAGCGTTCCCCAAATCTAAATACAATCCGACAGCTGACTAGTCGAAGTCGGCCGACTCCTAAAAATATACTTTTTTCACATTCATGGAAATATAACAAACTTGTGTCTCACTGGCGGTTATGGGCCGAGGAGTCTTCCTCTGAGAACAATCTCATTGTTGGCAGTCGCTTCGCAACTGCCCAGCAAAAGCCGTGGTCTCCCCGTGCTCACCAAACCGGCTGCGTCCTACCGAGATCATATTTTTAAAAGATGCAAAGATGTTTTTTCTGATGCCTCCCACCCATACCATCTTCAAAAGTACTCATTATTTTTAAAGGCTAGCTTAAATAGCATGGGATGGTGAACAATTCTACCCATAGGTTTTAACTGTTGTGCCCTTTTACAGTAGAGATTCTAAGCTACTGGAAGTCCCTTCCATATGGGAATATATGGAAGAAATATGTGCAAAATATATTTAAAGTTATTGAGTAGTGTGAATTAAGTTAAAAAAAATCTACAAGCTGCTGTTGGTGTCTGTCATGTTGGTTAATAGAAAAATGACTGATTGCTGACAGGTGAAATATAATATTTATTCCAAATCACATCCACATTTGGATGTGATTGACAAAAAATGTATATACCTAAGGTGTACAGTGTTATGTTTTGATGTAGATGTATATTATGAAATGATTACCATTATCAAGCTAATTAACTTATCTCATATAATATCACCTTGTATATAATCATGTGGTGAGAACACTTAAAATCTTTCTTAGCAAATTTCACTTAATCCATTTTATTTACTACAGTCGCATGTTGTACAATAGGTCTCCAGAACTTATCAATCTTATAATTGAACTTTTATACTCTTTCACCAAAATCTCCCGAATTCACCCCAGCTCCTGGCAACTGCCAGTCTAGTCTTTGCCTCAAGTTCACATTTTTTAGATTTCATATATAAGAAAGATCATACAGTTCAATATTTGTCTTTCTTTGGCTTATTTCACTTAACATAATAGCCTTCTTTTACGTAGATGGTTGTTGCAAATGGCAGGATTTCCTTCTTTTTTAAGACTGAATCACATCCCCCCCACACACACACTTTTTCATTGTGCATTCATCCACTTGTGGACACTTAGGACTTAGGTTCCTTGCTTACTCTGACTATTGTGAATAGTGCTGCAATGAACATGAGAGTGGAATGCAAGTTTAGAGCAAAGAACAGGAAGAATACAGTACAATGCCTACACAGATGACAAAGCTAAAATACAAAGCTAAAAGAAAAAATAGACTATAGTTGACTAGCAAATATAATAGAATAATATACATGTGTTTAAATTAAAATAACAGGACTTTTGGCAAATGTGACTCAATTGAGCCTTGAAATGAACAGATCGTGGCAAATAGAGCATTTAGCTCCCCCACTCCCCGCAAAATGTGTCTGACATTACACTGCAGTGATTTTTTTAAAATATTTTTTTAGTTGTAGATGGACACAATATCTTTATTTTATTTATTTTTATGTGGTGCTGAGGATCAAACCCAGTGCCTCACGCATGCGAGGCAAGTGCTCTACCACAGAGCCACAGTCCCAGCCCCTACATTGCAGTTTTAATAGCTAAAATTTATGAACCTCCAAAAAAAAAAAAAAAAACCTAAATATTTGTGAACAATCTTTTCTATTCTCTGTAAAGACACATGAAAATACTTTTCTTCACGTCAGAATGTCTCCAAATCTCATGTTAACCACCATGATCTCTTCATAATACACATCGGATATACACATTAAATTTAAAAATTAATACCTTCATGGAGAAATTTTTACATAAGTATATATATATTATTGTCATATTTATACACATAAAAACATATGTATATTGATGTCTACAAAGTAATCATATATATTGTATTTCTTCAGGTAAAATAAAGTGGCCTTCATTTTGAACAACAGTTCATGAAATTCAGGCTCTAGAGACATACGGAATTTCATGGTTGACATTCTATTGGTTCTAAATCATCAAGTTAATAGAAAGATTGAGATAGAGCATTATAACATTAACTCTATCAGTTTCCAGGATGAATGAGAGAGCCCCCTTTGGTGATTTGCCATCTATGAATTAAAAGTGGGTTTTTACTCTTAATGTATCAGCTCTTAGTACTTTGCATACTGATCATCAAATTTCAACATTTTGACCTAGAGACACTGAGCAAAAAACTATCCATTTTGAATACAACCTTTATCTAAACTCATGCCTCAACATTTAAACCTCAATCTGTAATACCCCTATATATCTTGATAGTGTGAGGATCAATAGTGACATTTGGAGTTATAGAAATGGCCTGTGCAAGTCAGAGCAATATTTTTTTGTCAAGCCAAATATTCACCCAATCCTATCTCTCCACATTAGGATTCTGGATAATTAAATTATATTTGCCATAAATCTTAGCCCATAGAAATATCTATGGTTTAATACCTACAGAAAAAGACATTAGGAAATTCATTCAAAGAAAGAAAAATCATGCAAAATATTAGAATACACTTGTTTACAGCAATTTATTTCTATAGTAAAATTCTACAATTATGGAGAATCTATTTCTTAAACAGTACTACCCCCAGGTACTATTGCTAGTAGTTATAGGAAGTTCTGGATTTGCAACTAAGGACTTAAAACCATCCACCTTCTAATTTAATACAATCATGCAGCAATAGATCAAGCAGCAATAGAGTACATTAAGGGCTGTTGAAAACACAAAAGAAAATAAAATACATAAAAATCCCTTAAGATACACACATAGTGAACTAATATTTCTTTTTCTTCCTCTTTCTCTTCTAATAGAGAAAAAATATCAAACTATCTAAGTTATGCCAAATTGTATTTCATATATTAGAAAGATGAGTAGCTATCTCAAGAAATTGAAGAAATATAGGCAGCATATCTCAATGGTGTGGACCTTAAAAGGGGATATTTTAGAATGGAAAAACTCATATTTATCATCTGTATTTTTATTACAAATCGGCAGATAATAGTTCAACTTTCTGCATGTCTTTGGAACATGCTATATGGGACTGAAATTAAACAGTGGCTGGTTTGGCAATGACTTAACTTTATAGCAGAGAACAAAATGTTGGACCTATTGGTAGTAAAATGATAGTCTGCTTGGAGTTGAGACTGGTGGTGCAGATATTACCTTAACAACTCACTGAAGACATTTTTATTGAATACCTTCCTAAATGCCAGACAGATTTGTTTTTTCTTCTTCCCCTGGGGGTAAAAAAAACCTGAGTTTATACTACAGGGAGATATGTAGACAAGATTTTATTCAAGACATTAGATTATTGGAAGGGGGTGCAGGAAACAATTGAACTTTCCAAAGAGTAAATTTTATCATTTAAAAGTAGCTTCAAAATTCCAGCACTTATCTTAGCACTGATGTCTGACATCTTGTGCTTGTATCATTCTGAGAAACATTCAGCATCTTGTAAAATATACTTACTTGTAAAATAAAGCTCACACCACAATCTGACATTAGAAGTTAGTGAGAACTAGAGTTATTACAGCAAATGTCATATGAAGTATTTAATTCTGAACTAAAAATTAAATACAAATAAGTCAGAAATATTTATATGATTTTAAAATAATAAATTATTTCATCAAGAATAAGCATAAAATTAAAAATTTCATACAATACTAATCATGTGGATTTTCTTTCCATTTACAATTTGCTTTTATCTTAAATTACAGAAAGACAGCTTGCTTTTTCATGTGAAAGTACACAATTTCTAATTATAGCTATTTCTACTTTATTGAATATTATTTTATTTGCCTATAAAATAATTACTGTTAAGCTAAATTGCTTGCACAGGATTTAACCTGCTCCCCGCTAAAATAATCTATCTATCTGAAAGAAAGCACAATATTTTGAATCATTCATTTGTATTTAATGAGTTTTTGTAATCACTAAAAGAGAAATCCAAAAATGCCGCATACTTTCAGTTCTCCTCTTAAGACTTGGTTTGGCTCATAATTTGCTGAGATGTTGCAATATAGAGAATAAGTAGGGGCATTTTTTATTGTTTCTGTTGCTTCGTTTGTAAAGAGATGTTGAACACATGAATTACACAGGATAAAAAAAGAATAGAGTAGTACTTTTTGAAACAGGTCAAATTCTGGTGAATAAACAGAATTCTAAGGTAAAAATTAATTCCAGAGAGAAAAGACAGCAAGAGAGACAGAGACAGAGACAGAGGCAGACAGAGCACTAAAAAGATTATTGATAATTCAAAGACCCAGTGTCTGCACTCACTCAGCAGTGTGATACTGACAATTATTAACTACAAAACTGTGGTCACAGCGTCAGGGTAAATAAGCTATCACCATGGAGCCGAGTGGTGGGATGGTGTTCCACTGGAATGTATTTTCTTGCAGCAGGCCCTACCTGATGACAGCTAGAATCAAGAGTGGCTGCAGGCAGCTGCTTTGCTCCAGGCCACATTCAATTATGTCGGACTGCATTAGTCCCTGGCGAAGCTGTCACCTTCTAGCCTGTGAAGTGATAGCGTGAAGAGGCTCCCAAAGTCTCTCCAGTCCCTTGCTTCAGGTTTCAGGGGGAGGAAGGGAAACAATGTGGAGAAAAAAAGACCATTAGTACTCTGACTGCTTGCAGCATTCGTTTTGCTCTCTGAGTAGGAAAAAAAAAAATAGCTTAGGTGAGCTGGATTCAAGAAGTTGTCTGGTGTTGAATAATTGCAGGTTTTTTTTTTTTCTCCCTCCTACAAGTAGCTTTTTTTTCAGGATGGAGTGCCAAGAGAGTGTCCTATTTTCAGGATTTGAGAGTCACTCACCTTTCTCAGGAAGGAGCATTGCATTCGAATATATTTTCTAATACATCATGTTCCCAAGGATGCTCTAGCCGCCAAGATATTTTGCAGGATCTGATCTGCAAGAGTGGAACATTTGACTTCTTTCCTAAGATTTCCAGACTTTTAGGTTGGATGGATTTTGAGACTTCTTTCTTAAGGGACTACATGACGTTTGAAGCCAAAGAGAAGCAAATTCATCTTATTCTGGGTAGTTATTTGTAGACATAATATATTTTTGATGATCCACCTTTCCAGAACAGTTTGTAACTTCTATTATACTACAACCAGTGTTTGAAGGATGGTTGAGATTAGAGATTCTCAAGGTTAAGTCAGTTTTTTTACTTCTACAACGAGAGTATAAATTCTCAAATGGAGTTCAGTGGAATTACAGAAACTCATGGTCTTTCATGAAAATATCTAAACAAGTACTACAATGCAGTAAAATTAACAGGAAATTAGGATTTGTTCACTGAAAGCACCAGATAAATTCTAGGCACTGATGTATTGAAATATGATGTCTATTTTAAAGATAACATTCAGTTGGAGTGAAAATATAACTCTGATGTTCAGTTCAAGAATGTATGAGAGACATCTCTAGGACTCTTTGTGTGATAACGGACAAGTCATTTCCTCTTTTTCTCAAGATTTCATGTTGGAAAAACAAACAGGAAGATCTCTCCAGACAGAGATTATAAAAGAATAGAAATCATATGCTTTATAGTACTTTTAAATAAATTCAACCAAAAGTATAGAAATCCTGAATTTTCCAGAATATTTTGCTATTTTAAAATTCTTGATTTCATTCATCTAGAAAGTTTATTTTTAAACTTTATTTCATGTTGGAACATTTGAGCATTCTATGGCAACATCATCATAGCAAACAATTATTTAGTGAACATTTATCGAGCGCTGTACATTACCATAGTTAACACATGTACAAACCTTTTTAAATATTAATATAAATGGGTATTCCTTATACTATGTATCTGCCATGGTACTCAAATTAAACTGGGTAGAGGAGCTTCTTGCCTTAGATTTGCAAAAATGCTGAAATCTAGCTTCTTAGTGGCTCTAAATAAATAAACAAATGTACTGAAATGTCTTGGGCTAGGATGCCATTATCTCCCAAGCATGCTGGGAGACCTTGTACAAATGTTTCCATCAGTTGAACATCTGGCTAATGAGACTGCTTCCTGCATCTGGCCCTCCACACTCGGAAGGACTCGGTCAGATATCTCCTTGCTGAAAGGAAAGAACTCCCTCATTACCCCACTTCCTCTCAAGGTCTTTGAGAAACTTCATACAATACCTAAAAGTTATTTGGTAACTATCAAAACCAAAGTTCCACTCAGATTTTTTTCAAGCCCTTTTTGGACCTTGAGAGAGTTTCTCATCCTGCTACTTCTTGTATCTTCTTGTATCTCTGAGCTTTGTTATACGTCTCTGTGACTCAGTCAGATATCTGACTCAGTCAGATATCTCCTTGCTGAAAGGAAAGAACTCCCTCATTACCCCACTTCCTCTCAAGGTCTTTGAGAAACTTCATACAATACCTAAAAGTTATTTGGTGACTATCAAAACCAAAGTTCCACTCAGATTTTTTTCAAGCCCTTTTTGGACCTTGAGAGAGTTTCTCATCCTGCTACTTCTTGTATCTCTGAGCTTTGTTATACGTCTCTGTGACCTGGAATTTTGTTGAGGGACAGTGGGTACTTACTGAAAAAAAGATAAAATCAATACAGCCCAGCCTATCTGTGACAAGAACAACTTCTGATACCCAAGACATTAAGAACTCACAAGAGGGCCTTTGGGCCAGAACACCATATTTCAGTAATTTGCCAAAATGAGCAGCACAAAAGGAAAGAGGAGAGGCACTGTACATATTCTCTAGGCCTTTTAGAAAACATAATTGTTTCTGTGGCTACATATATGGGTATCTACATAAAAGGGTGATATTGTAGACATTATAGACTGGATATCACTCAAAAAATAATCTCCAATAAATTTTTTTCCATAGTAAAACTGGGAGAGTGTCTACAATGTTTCCCAGCATGCTGTTGTTACTATTGCAAATAATCAAGTTAAGGACAAAACTCTTGTTAAGAGAACTAATGTGTGTATTGAGTGTACTAGGCACTTTAAGAGCTGATACAGCTTCAGGAATGGCATGAAGGGAAATGATCAGAAAAAGAAGAAAGCCAAGAGAAATGTACCTGGGTTCAACTAAAGCACCAGCCTATTCTGCCTATAGAAGCACACTTAATGAGAATCAATGGGAAAAGGCCTGGGCTGCTGGAACCTAGTCTCTATGAATTCACAGCATAGTAGGTATGAAACAAAATACCTCTAGATTGTAAAAAAAGAACTCTCACTGGGGCTGACCTATCTTTTGCAGAATCTCAGCTGAAGACCCACACATGTAAATAGAGATGAGCCTCACTTCAGGGTATAAACTTCTCTGTTTTGCTCCCCAAATGGCCTTTGTGCACTAACTTATCCTGTTTCTAATGAATTAGGGCTAGAATTTAGCTTTAGTTTATTGGTCTAAGGGTGCTAACACCAAAAGGTGAGTATAGAGAACCATGTGCACAACTAACACAGAGAAAGAAGTAAATGCAACTTTGGCTCAAAACTACCTCCTACAATCATGTCAGATGGGAAATCCCAGACTGGAGGAAACAGAATGCTGCGTGTGTGTGTGTGTGTGTGTGTGTGTGTGTGTGTGTGTGTACATGCATGAGTGTGTATGATGGCATAATTTCCAAGCTGCTGGGAAAAGGCTAAGTATGCCCTCATAGAAAAATAAAACTCATAGTAACATTAATAGAGTAAGACAAGTACCCAACAATATTTTGTTTTACTAAAGGAAAAATAATCATGGTTGAAAGGAAACCATATTGATTCTCTGATATCTTTTTTTTAGGGTCAGACGTAAAAATAAAAAACTGGAAAATTTTCTCACCCTTTGAAATAAATTCCTCTTACTTAAATGCAAAGAATTCTATTTCTTATATCCTCATGGTAATAATAAACCATGAACCTCAGACACAGACCCTTTACCCCCAACTTTAGCAAAAATGCACCTGTATAAATCACAATGTTCTTAACTGAGGTTAAAGGAAGTTTCTACTTGTGGATTGACAAAGAGACAAAGCATGAGGGAGGTCTGGACACAGGAAATGGTGCCTTAACACAAAGAGAGGGAACTGAACGGAATGGGGAAGTGAAACAGGAGATCAGCTTGTCTGTAACAAAGTCATGACTGGGAAAGCTGGACCTAGGGATATTATGATGGATAGAGGGGAGAGGGGAGGAAAGAAGAGACTCACAGGTGTTTAGCAGACACCATGGTTTTCCCTTTGGACATTCATTGAAAGCACCTTGCTTTCTGCCTTGTTTTGCCCATTTTGTTCTTTTGTATACCTAGAATTGTCTACTTGTTGCCAGAAATATATCAATAGACATTCGGGAAATGAGCATGAAGCAAGCAAACAGATAACTGGATAAATAATGATGTATACACACACACAAACACACACATATATATACATACACACACACACACACACACATAGACTGTGGGATATTATTCAGTAATAAAGAAAGTGAAATCTTCTGATTTTCAGCACTATAGATGGAATTAGAGACCATTATGTTAAGTGAAATAAACTTAGACACAGAAAGACAAGTACTGCTCATTCTCTCCCATATGCAGAAGTTTAAAAAAAAACAAAATGTTGACCTGAATGTAGAATAGTGATTACTAGAAATTAGTAAGGAGGGAATGTGGATAAAGAGATGCAGGATTTGATCAGTGTATCATATATGCATATACTGAAATATCACACAGCACCACATTAATATGTACAATTAATGTATGTTAATCAAAAATGAAAAAAAATAGCCAGGCGTGTTGGCTCATATCTGTAATCCCAGCTACTCAGGAGGCTGAGGCAGGAAGACCACAAGTTCAAAGTCAGCCTTAGCAACTTAGTGAGGCCTTCAGCAACTTAGCAAGATCCTGTCTTAAAATAAAACCCAAAAAAGACTGGTGATATGGCTTGGTGTTTAAGCACTCCTAAGTTCAATCTCTGGTACCAAAACAAAAAAGAAAAAAAATTTTTAAATATACATGATTTTTAAACTTATTTTATTGACAGTAATTTATTAAATAACATGAATATGTAAATATACATATACATGAACGTATATATATACTAATTTTATGTATGCACATGTGTACATACTGTATATACTTACATATATATACTTAATATCTATGTATATGTACTTGTATTTATATGTACTTGTTATATATCACACCTAAAAAATGTTGATGCTAATAAAGAATTTTTTACAAAGTAAAGGTTTTTTTTTCCCCCTGAGGAGAGTTTTCAAAACAATTTTAACACTTAAAAACATTAAATGCATGTTAACTAAATAATACATTAAAATATCTACATAAGGCATATTCTTAAACATAATGTGCAGTACATTAAAGATCATCAACAATGTGCTTTTAAATTTAAAATGTTGCTTTGAGAAGTTGTATTTCCACAGGCAATGACATCTATATACATAAATATAGACTTAATTTATTGAGTGGCAAAAGTTAAGGACAGTGGTTTTTAGGATCGTGAAAATTTGTATTTCCTCAGTTTCTTTAGACATATGAAGGGAGGTATAGATTGAGTATTGATATATATCTGTAGTGAAGTATTAAGCTCAGCAAAGCACACAGAGATCAAGCTCCTTGTGTTTGCCCAACTGAGCAGCAGTCAAATGTTTTCATCATTGGATTTTGTGAAAAGGCTCTTGATTAATCATGTGAAAGTTCCTATAGCCTTTGCAAGTGGCTGAAGAAGTAAGCCAGGATGATCAGAGCGATATGCACCTTCCAGGGAATTTCAAAACATATGCTTAGTAAAAACTCCTTGAATGAAAAAGAAAATGGATCCAATAACAGTTTTAAACTTTGGACAAAAGCAATCAAATAGTGGAATTTTTTAAATAAACCAAGTATCAAAGTTTCTTAGGATGTTTGCCTAGTCTCCTTCTTAGGATGGTTCACTAACATGTGTACTGAAGGCGATTTATCTGTGGTTTTCCTGAATGCATAGCAGGAAAATAAGTTCTATATCTTTTCTGTTTCTTAGTGACTAACCCCAAATTTCCTTTTCTGAATGTGATTTGATCTCTTGAGATTCCAAATATGAATCTTATTCTACTTTAGGAACATAGCCACGGACAGGTCCATAATCCTTTACCGCAAACATATAGTCAGACATATTTTTTTATTTCAAAATTTTGAGAAATTTAAAATGTAATATTCTGTATGTTATATAGAATACTCAGTGAGGTCTGGGGTTGGATCATCATTGAACGTATTACCATTTCTATAGTGAAATATATGAATATTCATAATAACTAGGATAAATAAAGACTATAACTAGCCTCCTCTCTGTTCAGGTATTTTTTTTTTTTTTGGTATCAAGGATTGAACTCAGGGGCATTTAACCACTGAGCCACATCCTCAGCCCTTTCTTATATTTTATTTTGAGGCAAGGTCTCACTGAGTTGCTTAGGGCCTTGCTAAGTTGCTGAGGCTGGCTTTGAACTTGAGATCCTCCTGCCTCAGCCTCTTGAGCCACTGAGATTACAGTCATGAGCCACTGCACCCGGCTAAGGTCAATTTTTTATACCAAATTAATTTTATAAATCTTAGTTCTCACAGTGCTTTCTAGATCTAAGGACTTAATATAAAGAAATATACATTTATATTTAGAAATTTCTTATTATTTTTCTTTCAAGAGTTTTTTTATAAATATTATTTATGGGATTTAGCATTTGATGACTTGCTATACCAAATCTCTAATTATATAATAAATCCTCAGTAAATATTTCCTATATTCCTATCAAATTATTTTGTCACTCCACATATAAGGTGAAATTTGATATAGTTAAATATATTTCAAGAGCATATAATGCAATGCTCAAAGATATGTGCACAAACACCAAAAATTAAACCCCATTAAATATTGTATTTTAGAACCATTAGTTATTAATTCATTTTATTTTATTCATATTTTCTCTTGAGACAGGAATACTCTATTCTTAACCTAGAATGTCCCAAATAACAGACCTTGCATCTTAAGCTAAATTTAGATTCTAGAAGATTCATTTCTGTCAGGATTATAATTTACTCTGAGAAGAAACAGCAAAATGGGGGGTTTATCAATTTAAATCATTTAATTAGTATTTCCATTTATGATGCCATATATACCCTAACAATTAGATACGTTTCAAGTATTGAATTCTAGACTTTTTAATTACCCCATATAAAATAAAGAGAATAAGAGAGAAAATGAAAGGAGAATAGAGAAGAAAAAGTAGGAGGAAGAGAAAGAGAGAGAAAGGAAGAAAGAAAAGAAAGAAAAAAAAAAAACAACAGAGAAAAAGCACAGCCTAGATTCCTTCTAGGATAGTGGTGCTCTGACACCTTAGTTACAGCTCTTCACAGGACACAATGAAGAACAGACCTCTCTCAAAAACTTTCAGGTTTGTGAAACCCAAAAAAATCTCAAAACTAAGCTCCAAGAATTTAAATGATTCCCAGATACACATGAGAAATTAAGTGGGATCTGAAACAGACATTTCAAAAGCAAAACCACACAAATAAAAACAGGTCAAATACAAAGATCACTAAGCAAAGAGAAACATAGACTGAAAAACAGAGAGGTTAAAGGAGGTGCTCCTAAAGTCAGCATAGGAATCTGAAGCCAAGATGAAGGCTTTTCTCACAGATACAGACTCAGGTTCACAGAGATGCACAACCTGGATAACAGGTTGCTGTGCCCTCTTCCTGTGAAAAAGACACAGGAAGAGCCAGATGGCTGGCAAAAACTCACACAAAGCGTGCAGCCACATATATGTGTGTGCCTGGCCATGGTTCACAGCACATCAGGATAACAATAAATAAATAAGACAAGCAGAGTTAAGGAGCATGACAGCAGCCCCCACGTATGTGTTAATACACACTCGGCATGCAAACATAGCCAGACAGACTGCCTACTTGTAGGTTTTATAAAAATACCTCCAGTAGATCTCTATTGTATCACTTTCCACCTTCCGTCCCTGTCTTGAGCCCCAAAATGACTATAAGATGGAATATATTTGGAGAAGAAGAGAAAAATGAAAGAAGTAACAAAGAAGGAAGGAAAGAAGGCTTCCTTAGAGACATCATTTATGCATGCAAGCTCTGTTGTAAATTTCCTCATACAAACCTCTCAATTGCTGTGTTTTCTCTAATTCCTATAATTTCCAATGTCTTAAAAAGCAAAATAATAATAGAAATAACTATAGTACTGTTTATTCTTGGTCACTGAGTTAATTGGTTCTTATGGTGCGTGAATGTGATGGGCTGTGGACTGAGGACATTTTTCATCGGATGTTTTCATTTTTTGCCTTTGGCAAAAATTCCACCAGAAGTGATAAATAATTCCATACCCCTAAGTGGATATTATTATTATTTTCAAGTGTAAGCCACAGCTGGCTCCTAGCCTGTCAGCTCTCCCAGAGTCGCAGATGCTGTGTGCATACCTGTTGACAATTCTGCGGGTAGAAACAGCTCACCAATCCCAGTTCCATTTTTCTGCCCTTTCATCTTAATAGTGTCCCCTGAAAAAGCAGCCAGGGAGGGAGAGAGGGACAGACTGAGGCAAAGGTGCAAATATAGTGTAGATTTGCCTGCAGGGTTAGAACATACACTTGCTTTTCAGATGTTTAATTTTGCAGCCAACTCAATTATATTAGAGGACTGAATGAAAATACAAGCCCTCCAGTACTTTAAGGGACTACCATAATGCCTTGCACACAGTAGGTGCTAAAACCATAGAATAGATCAAAAAGTGAATGAGGGCCAGGTTTCCTCTGTTTCATTGTTAATCTATGGGCCTCCACTTCTCTGTTTTACTGGCTTCCTAATCCCTTTTGACATACATATTTCCCCCATCTCCTTGTGCCTACCGCCTTTACAATGCCCCCTGGCTGGCCTCAATGCAATATTCTACCTGTCCTTAGGTATTATTTTCAACCTCTTACCTCTTCTGCTCTATTAAAATGTGCTCTTCCAGCCAATCACTCAAGGTCCTCTGAACAATGAGTGCCAATCACTTAATTGGATAAAGAAATAGTTTCAAATATATTGTCTCAGAACTGGGTTATTCCTTGTCTGTTTCCTTATTTTAAAATCAGCTAAGGAATTCTAAGACAATAGAAATTCTCAACACAAACTGACTGGAGACTAGTTGGACCCAACAATTATTTAAAAGTGCTGCTAATATCACATCACGTACAGATTTCTGTCCCTAGGTATATAGGGCTGGCCATCTGCATTAGTCCCTCCAAACTGAACACACACATTATTTTTAATATAAAACTATTTGTAGTAGTTAATGAAAAGTAAAACAACCACAGAAGATTAAAATTAGGGAAAGTAAAAGTAAATTGCCTTATAGAAAATAAGAAAACTATTTTTTGGCAAATATATAATTTTTTTTAGGAAAACCTTTTTGTCATTCCTAAGCAGATCACACAGCCCTCCAAAGAAGGAGGATGTTTTTGAATAAGATTTGTTAGTGCTAATTGGTTATTTCCCCTAAAAACTAAAGAATGGGTCCAAAGAATGCAGTTTTCTGCCCAATTTAAAAAACTAAGCAAATCAAGTTAGACTCAGAAGTGAATTATTTGTTTAAAATTGACAACAACATGGTCAATAGTTTCTTGTGCATCATTGTGACTAAGAGAAAACAGTTTATTGGGCTCAAGAAAACCAAGTTTTATTCCTACCTTTCCACTGATCCGTTGTGCACCCTTTGTAACATAAGAATATTTTTAAAAATATCATATTTAGAGAATAAACAGAAAAGGGAGTGAATGTCCCTGGGTTAGTCATTTTAATCACTATGAATCTATAAAATAAGGGAGCTAAACATGCAATCTCCATAGTTTCTTACAGTACTCTAATTCTACAGTTGGCCAAATTCACCCCAAGGGAGTCAGTAGGTATGTTCTGAAATAGAGATGGAGAAAAGTGGTTGGCCACAGGGAATTAGAGATCAAAATAGTATCTGTGCCCCTTCTCACTCCCTGTCTTTTCTGTGCTGGAGGAAAGGGTCAAAGGTTAGTGGTGTCATGAAGTCTCTCCATGTTGGTGGTACTGCCCCAGGCACCAAACGCCATCACCACTCTCCATGTGCATTATACACCTGAGGTCACAGAACAGCAAAGCAGAGGAGGAAAACGCGACTTCAACATCGGAGCTAAGTACCCTAAATGACCAGTTCCAAAGCATTTGTGGTCCACCCATATTCATGTAATTGTTTCCATAAAAAGCTGAGAAAGCCCTTTATTGAGTAAGAATGAATAAAACAAACTGAAGGACTTGCTAAGAGATAAATGTTTTCTTGCACTACAAAAAAGCCATAAAAAGTTCTTTCCCATTCCAAGCCACCATTATCAGAGAGTGTCTTTGGAAGTAGATTTCGTAAACTTTCAAGTGTAAAATGTTTATTAAGTCTGCAGCATTTCTATCTACTCACAGATCTTTCTGCTTAAACTTCCCAAATCAAATAAGAAAATGATTGCTTCTACAATTTATGTTTTAAGAAACTCTGAGGAGGACAGAGATATCAGCTTCAATTATGGCTTAAGTCACAACCAGCTGTGTGACCTTGGGCAGTCACTTAGCTCTTCCAGACCTCAGGTCCCATTCGTTCAAGGCAACTGTGCTAAATAATTCCTAGGAACATATTCCAGACTGAGTATTCTAATGACTCTGATATACAGCACATGATGGTATTTTCCTCAGAGCTATTTTTAAGTGACAATGAAATTTAGATGGCAAGAGAGCTTAGACCTTAATTTTCTGAAACATACTTCTGACATTTGAAAGAAATACTGGCAGACTACCAAACGTAAAGCATAAGAAATACCAGTCTACAGCATGTTAATGTGTCAGGGTGGAAAGGATTTTTAGCAAGAAGTAACCGGTTTGCTCCAGAAAAGCTGTGATAAGTAAAGTCAGAAAAAGTTTGGGATATAAATACTAAGAATACAAAGAAAGACAGCACAACATGAAAATCTAGCAGACTATATATTCCAAGGTTAAGGAATGGATATTTTGAATGACTATCATTTAAATGTTTCTTGCTAACATTTATTGAACATACATTCTGGCAGCCATTGTGATAAGGATTTAGAACAGATGATTTTATTTAATTTGCTACAACATGGCATTTTACAAATTTGACAATTAAACTTTTCATCAATGTTGTAAGTTAGACAGTGTGAAAGTTTCCATATAGGAAGAAGGTAATTTGAGAGCTTTCCAGACAGTCCTTTCCTCGTGGAAGCCAAAGCTCACGTGGGCAAACAGGGAGCTGGATTCTCAGGATGCAACATTCTCTCACATCAGGTGATACCTTGGTTATGTTAGCATTATTCCTTAAGGAAGTTTCATAAGTTAATATGACTTAATAAAAGAAATACCAGTAATAAAATACAGCATCAAACCAGTGGCTATATTAAAATTTATAATGCTCAGCAAATTTTGGCACTTAATGAATATTAACAACAAACATATGACATATTTTTCTATTAGCTTAAAAAAAACTTTTTCTGTGAGTGAACAATGAACTAAAGTTAAGACCATGTCTATGCCTTCACATATTTATGTTATGATCAGAGTTGGAAAAAAAAGTCGAGTGAAAAACATCTTTCCTTTAAAGATTTAAACTTTCAATGGTCATAATACAAACATATATGAAATTCTTTCTATATTTAAATAAGAATGTTTGGTCTTTTGGCTGGTATTCAGCTATAGCATATTAACATTGAAAATTTAAAAATAAAATTTAATGGAAGTATTTTAAAGACTTAAAGATTCTTTCCACATGGCATCTTCAGTGTGTTTCCGTAACCTACTCAAAATATTTCTGTCCAGGTATGAGCAGAAGAAGGTGAGTTATTTTCAACTCCAAGAGAAAAGAATGTATGTTTAAAATCTTGCTTCTTGTTTTACTAGTGCCCCCTCTAGTGGGATTTTCACAGTAACACAGACAGCTGGAAGAAAGAAAAATTAAAAAAAAAAAAAAAAAAAAAAAAAAAAAAAAAAAAAAAAAAAAAAAAAAAAACAAAAAAAAACGAGGTGGAGAAATTTAAAACACCAAGCACATATTTTGTTTGCTTTTTTTACATTTCCTTTTTAGAAACATTCTAAACAAAATTATGTGAAATAAACAAACATAATAGTGCATAATAGATGTACAATAGTTTCACCAGCAATTGTAATTAAACAGGGGGGTGATAAAAATCTGTGCTATATTCAGAAAGGGAAACATTTTCAGAAGCAATGTGGCAGACAGACATGAAAACATATTTTGCCAGAATTCGCTGTCACTCATTTTGTGACTTGACTTTTTTCCCGTATCAGCCTATTTGGCATTAGCCTAAAACTTTTTTACCAGTCATTTTCTTCTCATTTACTTCAAAACTTATCTCCCCATCCCCTACTTTCTTTTTGCCATCATTCTCCTTTTGTAACATCATTAGGTTGATAATGTTCTTTATCTCTAAGTTTTTCAATTCTGTTTTTTTAATCTGGAAACTACATTGATGCTTCAGAACCAAGACATAGAAAAAAAAAAAAACTCTCCTTACAATTACACAATAGTCTTTTTCTAACAATTTTATAGCATCATTTTTTCTCTCATTCAAATCGTATGTTTGTGCCAGGAGGAGGAGGAAGAAGAACAACAACTACTACTACTACTACTATCCCCACCCCAAATGAACATTTTTAACATTGCCTCATAGGATTTTTCCTGGAGAAGTCTTGAGTTCGGTAGATGCATCTTGTTCTACAGGGATCTCTGTCAACTTCTCTTTTTATGCATTTAATGTGCTTCCCTGGTGATAGCCTAGGGGTGCTTTCACTAAACAATTAATGTGAGGCATCTCTTGGGAACCTAATGGGTATTTAGCAATAAGTTCAATTCCAGTGAATTGTATAATGTGATATTTTGACAGTGCATGTAGAGAAGTTGCAGAAAGGTGAACTTTATTCCAAAGAGGTAATAAACTACCCACATGCACCTCTCACCCCTTTGTTACTGTTTGGAGATGAAGGAGAACCAAACTGTAATTTGGAGCATTGCTCTGTGTGCCTGCTTTTGCCATTGTGGCTTAATACACACTACTGTTCACTTTTACTATTGTAATGTACAAGTCTCAGTCTATTAGTGAAAGTAAAATTTGCTGTGACATTTTGATTTCAAAGCTGCAAGCAATGAAAGGGGTAGCACTGTATGGGATATTTGTGTTATATTAATAAAAAATGATGCTACCATATGATACTAATAAGAGGAGAACATTTATTGGTATTTTCTAGACCAAAGTTACAGTCTAATTTTGGAGTGATTGAATATAAAGTTTTGGATTTAACCACTGCATCATTTTGATAAATATTCTTTTAAAATGTTGCTTGAATCATTTGTCTTTTGCTAGCCAGAAAAACTAAAACAATAGGATGAGTATCAAACATTTTGCCCTCTTTAAGGCTTCCTTAAAATGTAGAAAATTTATATCTAAAATAGGTTATGTGAAAATATTACATTTTTCTATCAGAATATTTTCAGTAAAATTACAAGCAGAAATAAACTAAAACCACAACATATTTCATGAAAACAAGTTGATTTTGATTCGATATATAATAAAGTTAGGGTTTATGTATCATTTTAACTTTGAAATAGATTTTAAGCATTTTCTTATAGTTTTTTATTCAGCTTGTTTGGTGTTCATAAAATATATCCAATTACAATCATATATGTGCTTATATTTATAGACAGACATCATATAGATGTTTAACTGATTATTATTTTTAATAAATCTGGCAATTTTTAGTATTAATATAAAGCAGCTACCACTTCAAACTTCTATAATTTAAATCTACATAATAGAATTCCTTTTGAATTGTGTTTGCTACTACAATGACATTTACATTCACACTTTTATTTTAAATCTGTATCTTTTTTTGTCAGAAAAAGTACTGGATGAAAAACCTGTGAGACAATATACAGCATGCAAATATAAAAACAGCCCCCCAAGGAAGGAGAAATGACTGTTGTATTATCATCACTGTTATTGCTCCCATATTTTCATGCCCATAGTGATCTATGAATATTTTTGAGGCATATTTAAGAAAATGAATTCAAATTCCACATCTTCTCCATCAAAATTCAAATAATTTTAGCGGCTATTCTTAAAAACTGTTATTTCCCAATGAGACCAAATGTGGGCAGTAACAATTACAAATCAATTACCATAAAAACATTTTATCATTTTTGCCCTCCTCTTCCATATCCTTGAGGCTACCAACTGATATTTTCCTATGTCGGGCAGGCTCCTTTTTCCTGCCTGTTAAGCTTATTAAGCGGGTGTGCCTGTCTGAATTATTATTGAACTTATGTAGCAAACTCGTATGTTGTGAGAATTGCACAAACAGCTGCATCAATCTATTAAGCATAGCAATTGCATTATGAGGTCAATAAAAGATTGTAGGCAAGATATCTGGAAAGTAATTACTTTTCTTTAATGAATATATAGCCTAGTAATGTCTGAGTGCTGTAGGCACTAACAGTGCTATATGTTTTATAGTTTATAAATAAATAGTTATTACCTTACACAAAGAGTAGAAATACATCTTTTGAAAAAAGTTAATTTGTTGTAAAGAGGCGCATTTTGCTTAAACTACTTACATATAATGGATTATCAAGTAATTCCAATGTGCTGTAATTGAGAATTACCTCTTTCAACGTAGAATATTCAATTGCATTTTGTACATCTGGGAGAAAACTGTATTTTCACCTCAGCTATTCTCTTCTACATTAAAAGCATGATTTATAGCATATATTTTATGTAAGGAATAATGGCAATACAAAGTCAACCTTATGCTATGAATAATTTAGAATTATTTCTTTAGTTTAAATATATTTGCATGCAAATTACATGATATAATTATTCTCACATAGCAGTCTGGCTTGCCTTATTTTTTTTCCTAGACACCCATTTCTCAAGCTGTAACCTCCATCTTTATTGTCAATTGCCAATTTAAATATGCATATTTTGCATGCATTGTCTCTCTCACCTAAGAAGTATTAAAATTAGAATGTCATGTTATTAGCTGATATTATGAAAAATGACTTCAACAAATGACTCTTTTACCATTTTATTAAATAAAATGATAATAAAATTCTCTTGCTGTTTTGACAGAGATACTAATTTCAAGGATCTGAAGGGGAAATTTACAAGTATACAGAGCACTCTGATGCATTTGTGAACCTTGAAATTTTGAGTAGGAATCACAGAGGACGACAGTGCTTTTCAGGAGCAGAAACTGTGACAATACAGTAGAAATTCTTAATGCTCCATTTTTGTATCACCTGCATATTTCTAAGAAGCTGTAGACTAAAGTCTGCAAGCATCACTAAGAAATCACTAATGTTTGGAGTTGGAATTAAGTTCTTTGGAAAATGAAGACTGTGAAGACTCACTTCAGCCTTTAAACCTGAATTTCAGTTTACCTCCTTACTTTTTCCTATTTTCTAAATGAAATGGAAAAAAAATGCCCTATTCAGGTTTGACAATACCATCAAGTGAACAATTATGTATTCACCTAATTCACAGAACTGGGCATTTTTTGGGCCACAAAATAGGTAAAAAAGAGAAAACAGCTAATGACAGTATCAGAGACATCATTATGTGTGCGAAACTCACTAGCAATCCTCTACTAGCAATCCATACATACCCCAATGCCAGGAGTCACCACACTGCAGGAAGGTGGAAAGAAACAAGGATTCTTGTTCCAGTCCCTGCCACCCACCCACTGAAATCCCACAGGATCTGCAAGAGTATTAGCTCCTAACACCAATTCTGTTTCTAACTTCAGGAAACTTAGACAACATCTCTTTAGTTTCACTATGCATAGAAGTTCCCCTCAGAAAAGCCTTGGGCCCTTTTAATTTTCACTTCTATTATTTCAACTTGTAGAGGAAAGCAACAATGACAGAGAAATGTGCAGGTAGAAAACAAAAGCCAACATTTATTAAGTGGCTGACATATTCCTGACTCTATTTTAAGGGCTTTAAATTATCTTGGAGGAGACTGAGACCCAAACAAGTAAAAAGCACAGAACTAGAAAGTGGCAGAACAAGGATACAAAACTACCCTTCTCTGAAGAGGATATTCTTTCTCTCTCTCCTCTCCCTCCCTCCCTCCCTTCCCCTCTAGAAGTTCCAATGGAGAATTGGTTCTATAGGAGAGTAAAGGAAGCTGGGAAGAAAAGCTTCAGCCTGGTAGGCAATGTTCCCACAACTGTCAAGAAAAGACTTTAGAAACATATTGAAGGGTATTATAAACAATTGTCTCTTGCTCATTTTGGCTTCACCCCTTTAATACATTTATATCTGATACAATCTCACTTAACATTGTTGAACTATGGCTCCACAAATTGATGTGATTTATATTCCATAGAAAATACCTTATTTAACTATGCAATGAACTAATCATGCTGGCTCATTTTAAAAATTAGATTGCATAAATTTCTTGCCATTAAGCATCCAACAAAAAGCATCTGAGAGGTTAGAGTGAATGATTTGAGTTTGAAGTCACAAGTTGCACTCCTAGATCCATCCTAAGCTTTGAAAACTTGGCTGTCTTAATAGCAATTGGTCTAATTGTTCTCGTCTATAAAACGAAGCATTTGCTCCAGTTTCCAGTCTAGCGTTAATATTGTATCACAGTTTTCTTATCTCCATTATCACCATAACAGAAAAAGACTATTAATTCAAACCCATGTTTGTTTTATTTTATTTTTTAGAGCTACAACAACACACGTTCTTTTTCAACCCATGATCATTTTAACCGTTCTGTCTCCCAAGTGGCTCACTGGGATGCCTTTGGTATACCATAAGATTAATTTACTGTTCATGTCTAATGTACTTATTGAGTACCTACTTTGTATTCAAATAAATAAGATATGGCTCCTGCTCTGAAAGAACTCCCATTCTAGTATAATTTAATATATAAATCACATTGAAAAACATGGTCCCTGTCTTGGAAATAAACACAATACTTTGATAATTCTATTGCCTACAACGCTTATCAAAATTTTGTTTGTACATAAGGGATACAGGGGGAGCTTGTTTAAAAAATTCAAACTCTGGGTTGCAGATGTAGCTCATTGGTAGAGAGCTTACTTAGCATGCAAGAGGCCCTAGGTTTGATCCTCAGCATTGAAAACAGAAAAGCAAAGCCTACTCTGGTTCAGTTTTAGTACTCAAATATTCCAGGTAATTCAGAAGCAAATAGTCTAGGTTTGATATACACTGATCCAGAGTCTGTCTGAAGTGTGCTTAAAAGGACCTATGGAAGCTGGGCACAGTGGAGCACCTATAATCCCAGCACTTTGGGAGGCTGAGACAGGAGAATCGCAAGTTCAAAGCCAGCCTCAGCAAACGCGAGGCGCTAAGCAACTCAGTGAGACCTTGTCTCTACATAAAACACAAAATAGGGCTGGGAATGTGGTTCAGTGGTCGAGTGCCCCTGAGTTCAATCTCCAGTACCAAAAAAAAAAAAAAAGAATTATGGAAAACCAACGTTCATTCACTCAATATCATTCCAAGTTTAAGAAAATCCAATTTGCAGCCATGAATCTACATGACAGGTCTAGAAATTAAAGGTAAGTTAAATTTGTCTCCAGATCAATTGAGATAAGCAATTAAACCAAGTCCTCTTCAATCAGTGTAAGCAAGCTAGAAGTGGGCAGAAGATCAAGCATAGAAAATAACAGCTCAGAGAAAAACAATAGAGGAACTAATTTTCCTGAAATATAAATGATATTAAGTCAACAATGAAATTGAATTCCATTGAGTTTCAACAAATTGGAGAAAAACTAAGAAATTGTGTTACACTCCCAAGTCAAAAAAAAAAATTGATCACTTGTGCCATTTTTATAATTAAGGTTACAATTTAGAGAAATTTTATTTAACATTTAGTCAATTAAAAGATCATTATTTTGTGAAACAGAGCAAGAAATCTCTTCCAATTTGGCTTCAATTAATGGAAATATTTTTCCTGGCAAATCTTTAATCAAGGCAAAACATAGCAGATTTTAGGAATTGTAGAGAATTTAATGGTTATATCTGGGTATGTTGAAGGCTAAAGAAGAATAGTATACTATAGACATATCTATAGATATAGTATTTTCTACTCTGCACGTCTGTCACAGCCACTACAGTCCCATATGATTTCAAAATTACAGTTCTATGACTGACATTTCCATGGTTATTACTGCCATTATTACTGCTACTATTATATACCAACTTCTTCCCCATATAAAAGCACTTTAAAATGTATCTTTTGTATTATATCTACCCTGTGAGGCCAGTAAGATATTCTTGTCTTTGGTTTACAAATGAAAAAGGAGGATTCAGAGATATTAATAAACATGCTCTCAGTTTGCAAGTAACCTGCAGTAATAGTAAAATTACCAAACAGAAAGGGGAAAATAAAATACATTTCAGAAAGAATAGAGGATAAAAATGATTGAATATGAAAAACCTTGGTCAGGAGAAGCAAGTGGTTTTTAATACTTAGAACTTAACATGTGAGTGAACTTTTTCTAAGACCCACCAAAATTAAGAATACTTCCTTTCCCTAGGCCCATTCAGTCTTCAAACCTTTTCAAGATATTGAAACAAAAGCTTCAAGAATCAGAGACTGACTGGCCCAGACATTCATAAGCCCTGTACTACACATCAAATTTATGCAATATCAAAGAATATTCAAACATTAGGGTATTCTGCACTGCCTCCAGCCCTCTGCTCAGATCAGGAGCTCTTCTAAAACATAAATACTTCCAAACTCAAGAGCTGAATTTTTGGGTGTGTATGATTAGAGCTGATAAACCTGGATCTGTTTGCAGCTTCTAACTTAGTCCCTAATAGAGGTTCTAATAAACAGAGCTGTTTTAATATTTTTTCAAGGGCAGAAATGTGAGTTTTTGCTAAAACCCAGTAATTTCCTTTTGCCTGATTTGGGATACAAAGAGACAATTTTTCTCCTAATTATTTATGCATGTTTATATTTTCTCCAATATTTCCATTGAATATATTAAAGAGAGACATCAAGAAGGATCCCTATACAACTTCTGTTTAAGTAGGATGCTTGGGAATGTTATTTATGCCCCCTTCATATGGATACATAGTATTGCTTTTAAAAAAGAGTAATGGTTATGGTTAAGAGTAATGGCATTAAGAATAATGACATTAAGAGTAATGGTTAAGAGTAATGGCATTCTCTGCTTATGAACATTGGCCATAGTCTACTAGCCCTCTCTCTTTCAGACATGAAGTTATTCAGATATGATGGTACCATGAATCCCAAACTCCTCTTGAGTATTATTATAAGGATCTCATAGCAAGGAATACTTTAATTATTGGTTCCCTCTGTACCCATATCCCCTTTCTGATAGGTGCTTCAAACATGGTTCAAATAATGTACACCACAAAATTCCCCACTCAGCCATACATTATTGGATCCTGGACCAAATAGATTTACATAGTAGTGTCTTAGCTATAATGAATAAGTGTTAAAATCTTTTAAATCCTTGCCTTGAAAGATATGGAGAGAGGAGGAAACAGCAAAATGAGTGAACAACAAAGCATCAGTCTTATGATACACCATGAGTGCAAGTTACCTGGGCATGTCTCTTCCTTATAATGGATCTTAAGTGAGGATGTGCAAAACCCAGACACTCTGAGTGTGAAGGAAAAGAGAATTACAAGTCAACATAGCTTAGCCTGGCCTACCTTAACCATGCTCAGAACCTCAATCAGCCAACAATTGGACAAAACCATCTAACACAAAACCTATTTTACAATAAAATGTTGAGGGGCTGGGGTGTGGCTCAGTGGTAGAGCACTCGCCTAGCATGTGTGAGGCACTGGGTTCAATTCTTAGCACCGCATATAAATAAAATAAAGGTCTATCAACAACTACAAAAAATATTTTAAAAAAATAAAATGTTTAATATTCCATACAACTTATTAAATAACATATTGAATGTAAAAAACAGAAGGATCATATACCTACACTTTTGCACCATCATAAAATAAAACAACCATAATTCAAGAACCACTTATGTATGGTGCAGGCCAGGCTCAGTGAACTGGCAGAAAGTTTCACAATCCTGGCTCTACCACTCATTGCCTGTGTGACCTTGGGAATAATGATAGCAAAATATTTACCAGGTACTCTCTAATGATGCATATACTAAGATTAGAAAGTTATATAATGTTATACATTAATATTTTAAATGTACATGTCGTTTCCCAACCCATCAAGGATATTTTGCATCCAGGACATATAAGAGAGAAGGTCTAATTTGTCATACTGCCCTCTAGTGAGATAAGGTAGTGTTATATTAACAAAATCCTACCATAAGATTAGTTTTTATTCTATATACATAAATTTATATAGAGCAGGTACTAAATTATGGTACCAGATAGGACCCTCCAAATCCCTTTATAATAATTAACATACAAAATAAGTGCTTGTCATTTCCCTAACACTGTCATAAAAAATATCTGCATTATTTTTTAAATACAGTGAATAAAGTTTAAAGAGCTAAGAGAATTTTTCCAAGTTCTTGCACCAAGGTTGTGACAGAACCTGGACTAAGAGCCAGATACCTTGTCTTTATCTTTTGCACAATTTCTTCAAGACTATACCATAGACTTTTATCACCTTTAAGTTACATGTCCCTGGTAGGGGTTCTTTGGAAGGAGAGCATAAAGCAATGCCAGTTATCTGACTGCTTTTAGATACTTTAATATAACTTCCACACCTAATAAAGATTTTCTCGTCTATAATAATTGCTATATGAGAGTCATTTAAAACAGAAAAATATATTGTTTTGCATTGTTGGCTTTTGAGCTCGTAAGTTTATGAAAACTTGCCTTTGTGCAAGAAGAGGCCCTTCCATACATCATTCACTTCTTAAGCAAGTCCAAGAAAAAGAGATCTAAAGCAACTTTTGACGCCACTCAAGATCTCTATTTAAAAACAATGCAATTCTTTTAGCTTTTCAAAGATGAACGTGGCCTCTGAGAAATGTGTGATGTTTGTGTTTTAAGGCTGCCAATATCCATATTGAATAGTAAGTTCAATAAGAGGTAAATATACATATTTCTAGTTTTTTGTTCCCTTTCTTTGTATGAAGTAGATCAGCAAAACTTTACAATATATGACCATTGCTTACAAAATCTATCTTTTCATTTTAAAAAAAACTTAACTGATTGAATATGGATTTTGTCTTGAAATATTTAAAAAGCAAATTGCAGGATTTCAGCTGCCTTCACACTCCATTCTTAATCTCTAGCACATGGTGGGGATGGCAGTGTATATTTCCATCTTGGTACGTTACTCTACAAAACTGAGCTTGTCAAATACTAAATTCAAAGTTATCCTAGGAGTGCTCATCCAGGAATCAGACTCCCTAAATTATCTAATAAACAAGATCAAGTCAGGTAGTAGACTCAGTAACAGAAGATCATTCAGGAAGATACAGAGACACATCTGAATGTATCAAGTGAGAAATCACAAGAGATATAGACAGGACCAATGAAATAGCTCTGATAAATATTATTCTATCAGTTTGTGGGCTTATATTTAGCATTTATTGACCTAGTCATTAGAGATAGCAGGTTTTTTCCCTGGTACATATTAAAGGAATCACTTATTTTTTGAAAAGTCTATGAAGGAAAATGGATGATAATCATGTCTATGTGTTTAATCCATGAAATGTGCATAGTGGAGACAGAAGAGGAAAAGTAGCTCTTATGAGTGGATGATGCCTAATACTATTCATCTACAGACAATCGAATCAGTGTTAGCTTTCCTCCAACTGAAGTTTCAAACCAGCTTCTTTTATTTTCAAAAGTAGAAAATGAAGAAATATTTTGCAATTCATTTTATGAAAGTAGTATCCCCCTGAAGTCCAAACCAGAAAAACTTAAACAAAAAAACTCCCAATATACCTCTAAAATGTAGACACAAAACTCCTTAATAAAATATTGTTAAAATAGAATTCAGTTCATTGC
Organism: Geosciurus inauris; assembly: GCA_004024805.1. Lineage (NCBI taxonomy): Eukaryota > Metazoa > Chordata > Mammalia > Rodentia > Sciuridae > Geosciurus > Geosciurus inauris. The sequence continues at coordinate 37,426 of PVHX01007133.1, read as the reverse complement.
AATGTATATAATGCATTTTAACACCATGACCAAGTGGGGTTTATTGCAGAGATAGGGAACTATATTTAAATATCGACCAATATAATTCCCCACATTAGTAGGTTAAAGGAGAAAAATTACACAAATATGTAACTAGTGCAGAAAAAAATTGGTGAAACTGCATACCAATTTATGATTTTAAAACTCTCAGAAATGTTGAAAATGCATGGAATTTGCAAATTTTGCAAACTTGATAAAGAGCATGCGTGTTTATGTGTGATAAAACTAAGGACAGCATTTTGTTTGAATAAACTGGAAGGACGAGTGAATTGAACCTAAAGTAAGCACAAAGGAAGAAAATAATAAGTAAAAAATGTGTTTTAAATGGAGACGATACAGAAACACATTAGGAAACATTAGGACACATGAGAAACTTTAAGAAAAAAATCATTGAAATCCAAAACTAGTTTTTTGAAATAATCTGTAAAAGTAATAAACCTCTAGATAAGATACAAATTACAAAAATCAGGAATGAAAAACTCTATGGACATAAAATGGATAATAAGATGTTTAAGTTTTTAATCTGTGGCATGACAAATTGCTACACAACAATTATTTCGCATTTCAAAGTATGCCAGAAATTCATATGGACTCAACTGGGTTTTATCCTTAGGGATTCAGGCTGAAGTCAAGGCATTGGCTAGGCAGAGCTCTTATGTGAAAGCTCTGGGGAAAACTTGCCTCCAGCTCATCAGGTTGTTGGCAGAAATAAGGTCATAGATATTGTAGAACTAGGGTTCCTATTTCCTTGCTAGCTTCCATGGAGATTTCTCTCTGCTTCTAGAGTCCACTCACATTTCTTCTCACAGGAATTCTTTTCATCTTTAAACCATCAATGATTGATAGAGTCTTTCTGATAATTCAATATCTCTGACTTTATCTAATACTATCAATACCAAAAATCTTTCTGCTTTTAAAGGATGCATTTGCGTAGGAATGCACCACCCAGATAATCCTACCATAAGATCCACTGATTAGTATCCTTAACTGCATCTGAAAAATATCTTTGGATATGTAACATAACCTGGCTGTGGGAATAATGACCTATAAGACAATTTTTGTTAATGTAAAAGCAAGTATCACTGGGGGCTTTTCCTAGAATCCTGTCTACTACAAAGGAAATGTGAATAATTATATATCTATACACTTGACAATTTAGAGGTACTGGGTAAATTTCTTAGAGGATAGATCACTAAATATGAAATAGATAAAACTGAATATTCTGGTATTTATTAAGGGAACAAATTATAGTTTAAAACTTTTTAAAAAAGAAAACTCCATACTCAAAATAGTTTTTTTTAAATATGTTTTTAGTGATAGATGAACAAAATACCTTTATTTTATTTATTTATTTTTATATGATGCTGAGGATTGAACACAGTGTCTCTCACGTGCTAGACAAGTGCTCTACCACTGAGCCATAACCCAAACCTTCAAAATAATTTATTGACATATTTGACCAGACATTTGATCAAGAAATAATATCAATTCCACAAGGGTCTTTTAGAAAACAAATAACGTGAAACTTTGCAATCCATTTTATGGCATTAAATTACCCTGTGCCAAACAAATATGTGAGAAAATATAGTAGACTAATACTCTTCATGATTATACACACAAAACCTTTCAATAAAAATACTAGCAAACTAAATCTAGTAATACAGCAAAAATATATTATATCCCCTCTAAATAGATATTATCTGAGAATTAAAGGCTGCTTCAAAAAAAATCAACCAATGTAAACCATTTAACACCAGGGTCATGATTAAAAACTTCATAATCATCTTAATAGTTGCAAAAAAATTAGCAAAATCCTACATCCACTCCTGATGAAAACTCTCACAAACTAGGAATAGAGAGGATCTTCCTCAATCTGATAAAAATGATTTGCAGTGTACTTACATCTAAAAATCATACTTAATGGCAAAAAAACTGAATGCTTTTCCATAAAATTAGCAATAAGTCAAGAACATCCACTCTTACCACCCATATTTCACATCATCCTGGACATCTTTACTAATGCAGCTAGGTAAGAAAAATAAGTTAAAGCTATAGATATTGGAAAGGAAAAAATAAAACTTTATTTATTCTTAGACAACGTGTTCATCTACATAGACAATCAGATGGAGTTCACGGATCTGTAAGAACTAATAAGTGAATTTAACAGTCACAAGGTAACACTTTCAATATTAAAAAAAATCAATTATAATCTTACATACCTGAAAAGTCCTGAGAGTAGATTTTTACCACACATTTAAAATAATATGTATGTAGCTGGGCCCAGTGGCACATGCCTGTAATCTCAGCACTTTGGAAGGCTGAGACAGGAGAATCATGATTTCAAAGCCAGCCTCAGCTACGGCAAGGCGCTAAGTGACTCAATGAGACCCTATCTCTACATAAAACACAAAATAGGGCTGGGGATGTGGCTCAGTAGTCGAGTACCCCTGAGTTCAATCCCTGGTACCTAATAATAATAAGTATGTGAGGTCATGTGCTGTTTGATATGAAATTTCCCCCAAAGAGCCGTGTGTTAGAGGCTTGGTTTACACTCTGTAGTGTTATTGATAGATAGCGAAACCTTTTGCCTCCCAGCTGCCATGAGGTCAGAAGTTCCTTCCTTCTTGCATTCCCACCGTGATGTACTACCTTGCCATAGGCCTAAAAGCGACAGAGCCAAGCAACATTGGATTGATGCTTCTGAAACTGTAAGCCAAAACAAATCTTTCCTCTTCAGTTTATTTGCCTCTGGTTTTTGTCATAGTAATGGGAAACTGACTAACACATTTGCAAATGCAAAATAGATTGATTAAGCCATCCCACAATATATAATTTCCCCTTATCCTGGGTTCACATTCCACAGTTTCAGTTACTTGTGGCCAAACTTGGTCCAACATCAAACCATCAATATCATGTCTTAAATATCTGTGATCACTTGATGTAGATATTACTCCTTTTAATCTATCATTTGGTCAATACCAGCTTGTTCTAAGTCACAATTCCTACATATTCACCTCATTTCATGAAATATAAATATAAGAGGATGTTTGGGGAGAGAGAGAGAGATCATAACTACATAACTTTTATTATAATATGCTATTAAGATTATTCTATTTTATTATTAGATTTTGTTGTAAATATCTTACTGTGACTAATTTATACATTAAATTATTGTTACTTATATAGTATAGGAAAAAGCAGTGTATAGTACATAGGGTTCATTAATATTTCGGGTACCTACTGGTACAGTCTTGGATTATATCCTTCATGGATACTGGAGGACAACTGTATGTATATATCAAAACATCATGTCACATCACTTAAATGCATATAATTTATGTTTTTCAATTTACATAAATGAATAATTGTATTTTTATTCATGAGCAATGGAATATCAGAAATTTTTTAATCTTCATTTTATCATAATACATCCAAAATCATGAAATATTTAAGTTTGAATCTTACAAAATATGTAAACTATTATTTTGCTAAAACTGAAAGAACATCCATCAAAGAAATTGAAGTAACCCAAAATAATAGAGATCTAATATGTTCATTAAATGGATGACTCAATATTTTAAAGATGTCTGTTCCCAGGGCTAGGGATCTGGGGCTGTAGCTAAGTGGTAGAACACTTTCCCAGTATGCATGAGGCGTTGGGTCCAATCCCCAACACCACCAAAGGAAAAGAAAAAGAAAAAGAAAAAAGAAGTCATCATCCCTCAAATTACTTATTGGTGAAAAGAAGTTCTATTCAAAAATCTTAGTAGGAAAAAAAAATCTTAGTAGGATATTCTTTGTCAAAATCAATCAACTGTTTTCTATAGTTTATAGGGAATAGTAAAGAGACTAGATGAATCAAAAACTTTCGGAAAGTAAGAACAAAATTAGATGAAGTATCAGATATGCAAGATAAATAAGTTCTGGAGATCTAATATAGAAAAATGTGACTATAGTTATCAATACTGCATTGCATACTTGAAATTTGCTAAGAGGGCAGATGTTAATTGTTCTTACTGGCATAATTATAGAAAGAGAGAGAAGGATAGGGAAGGGAAAGGTATTTATGTAAGATAATTATACAACAATATGCATTGCCAGAATTACACAGTAAAATGCACGAACTATACTATACGTCAATAAAACCTTAATATGAATGAAAAAAAAATCTTCATAAACATCAGCTGAAAGCCAACTTCTTTGCAAAATTACAAATTAAACCTTTTTTTTTTTTTTGGTACCAGAGATTGAACTCAGGGGTACTCGACCCCTGAGCCACATCTGCAGCCCTATTTTGTGTTTTACGTAGAGACAGGGTCTCACTGAGTTGCTTAGCACCTTGCCATAGACGAGGCTGGCTTTGAACTCATGATTCTCCTGTCTCAGCCTCTCAAAGTGCTGGGATTACAAGAGTGAGCCACCATGTCTGGCTAAAGTAAATCATTTTTAAATTCATTTTTTATAGTTATAATCTATAATATTCCATCACTCCTATTTAACATTCCTTGCAACTTCCTTCTCCCGGTAAACCAGGCCTGGGAGTTTTCTTTCCTTACACCTTATCAGACACATCATTTCATGATCACAATGGATTCAGCTTATTCCCAGAACCACAATTTTGTCATCACTCTGCTACATTATTCTCAAATCACTCTGAGGCCCAGGAAGAGGATTTTTCAGACTTGGGGATCTTTTTTTGGACTCTTCAAATTGTATCATACATGTAGGCAACTCCTCAGTAGATTGATGCCACATCAATTTCAAGAACCAGTGCTGCAAGGAAGAGATTGTGAGGGAAATAATTTCTAACCTAAAGCATCTCTTATCTACCCAAGATTTCTCTTCTCTATAGTTCTTTTCTTCAAAAATCACATTTGCTTAAGTTTTTGGGCTCAGGCACATTGGGTTTAAAACTCCCAGCTTTGGTCTTATCAGCTTTCTGTCTTTAGCTAAACTACTTTCCTTTTGTTTCTGTTTAAGGATATATTTAAGGAAGAGGTGGATTACATCTGTCTCTTAAAGACTTCACAAAGATTAAATGAGATAATAAAAATAAAGCCTCAGTACGTGAACTAATACATACTCAAGTGATAAATGATTATTCCTGCTCTTATTACCACTAATATTGCTCCAATTAAGTACCAAACTAGCAACTACATCTATACACATATTTATAATCCTAACTAAATGAAGATGGAACTACTTGCCATGTAAAAATAATTTAGAGTTACTTTCAGTTTTAAAAGATTTCAATTTAAGAGTTGTTTTCTAATATATGTAAAGGACCAATAATGATTGCCTAATGTGGCTAACTTTAAGACACACATCCTTAGTAACTAAGATTTAAATGCCACACTTGTAAATGTTATATCATAGACATAATGATATTTCACTTAATTTAATAATTTTATCATTATCACATATACTTTATGGTATAAATCTCTTCATACTCATCAAAATTTTGTTTAGCTTTAAGAAATGACAGCTATTATGGCATATTTACCTGATTTTCTTAGAAATCCAGCACTGTGCTCTGACTTTAGCAACCATAGTCCACCACTAAAGAGTGACTATGGCAATCACATTGGTGCCCAATCCTGACAACTTAACAGGAGACATCATGACAGGAGGTATCAGGAGGTACCATTGCCACAGACTCCCTCAGAGAAGCTAGTGGTTGCTTGGTAACCTGCTCTACTGTGTGGGGTGAGCAGAAAATAACATGAGGAACTAACAGGGGCTGACAATAGTTCACACTCTCTCCAGGGATGAAGAAAGGGTGAGATGCAGCATACTTTTCCAAGAAGGGAAAGAATTCAAAACCCATTATATCCTCAAAGATTACATTATAATTTCTGCCACCATCACTTTAAAATATACATCTGACTTTTTGCTGTGGAAAAGAGCAACTTATAAAATTAATTTTCACTGATATTCTTAATGTACTAGTAAGAATTCAATAGTTAATTAAATATTTCCTAAAATTTCTCTATAGGCATATATATATATATAGGGTAATTCATTTAGAAGCTTCTGATATTAATTATTGATCAACTCTCTGAAGGCTATAAATTAAATTTTATTTGTAAGAGAAATGAGATGGCACCAATGTGCAGGTTTGAAAAATCTTCAGTTAATGAAGAGGTATAATCATGACTGAACTCAGCACTGTTTTTTCCCTATTTAAATCCATCTTGCACTATTTTGCAATACTAAAAAATTCGACTGAGTCAGTCCCATGAAAAACACGTTTTGATAAAGAGAAATTAACAAATCCTTTGAAGAGTATTAACTGTCACTAGTAATTCTGAACAGATCAATATCATAACTCCTATAATTTTTTATAACTTATAATACCAGCCTGCTTAGGCCAGGAGTGGGGTGGGGGAACAACAGAAACAAAGCAAAAAGAAAAAGAAAAGAAATATTCTTTTCTTTCTTGGAAATGTTTTTATTTTGGTTTTACTGATTCTTCCTTATTTAACAATAAGGAATTTTATCATAATTCTATAGAAGTATACTACATAATATTTTTATCATACCTACATTATTTTGGGTCTCAGAACCTCCCTACTTTGGTTTATGAAGTTTGGAAGACAGTTTAAAAAGACAAAAAGAGGATTTGCAAAAAAGGTGTGCATATGTGGACCATTTCTACGTATGCATAATTGGAGTCAGACTACTTCAAAAAAGATAACCATAAGAGCAAAAGTAATGGTATTTCTAAAAGAATAAGTGAAGATGCTAAGGCCATCACTGCCTATACTGGGAAAAAATGTGAAAATACTGTTATAAATTAGTTTACTAGCCCATGCACACGTGGAGCTTGAAAAGGAACTAGGAAGAGTATGCACTTCATAATCAGAATAATTTAAATTACAAATGGAAAATATTTTTACAGCTATCGATGTGGTTATTTATGAAATACTTATTGAGGTATTTCCTTGTGCCCATGTGTAGATATAGAGTTGCAAATTTTACAATAAAACCAATAAACTAATTACATTATTTTAATATCTTGAGAAGATAGACTAACTTAGAGACAATGAATATATAGAAGAAAATCAATAGCGTTTTGCCTTTTAAGTTTTAATTTTATCATATAAACTATACATATTCATCTAATACCCTTTTTCCTTAAATTTATTTCTCACTTGTCTCCAATACAGTTTCATAGTTTAGGGGGGTCTTACTAAGAAATAGATTGGGCTTTCAGGCTTCAGTGGCAGCTGGCTGTCAATCTGGTGATGCCAATGGGAAGCAATGGTGGAAAAGATAGATGGCAGGAGGAAAAGAGAAGCCATACGAGCAGGTATGAGATGATGGCTACTTCTATTCAAGAATGAGAAATTACATAACTGAGTGGATGCTCTCTTCACACATATGGGCCCAGTAGAATTGTGACTTCATTCTAGAACCGATTCTGTCTGTCTACCTGGACATACTTAATGATATTATTTTCTCCTGTTTTGCCTGATTACTTCTTAGCACTTCTTCTGCCTTAGGTAAACTCAAGACCTTAGCCCATTCTCATTCTCAATTCATGATCTAATCCAGCTCAGCCACCTACATGTTCTCAAGATCTACAAGTATATGGGAAATTTGGTATCCCTGTGATTTATAAACAGAGATCACCAGAGGACCTAGAAGCAGCAATAGGGAAAATATGAAAGATGTGGACTATAAGCAAGTAACAGCTACTGTTTCTGTTAAGAAGCAGTCCTTAAGAATATTTACTTTTTGTCAAGTGCTTCTATAGCTTTGATTAAAAATAAATACTGCATTAAAAAATGACAAAATTCTGCATGTCTTTTTCTTATCATCCAATTCAAATCAAAGAGAAAAATTTTAGTTCTAGCAGACAAAATGTTACTGATGACCTGTTTTCTTTCAAACACATATAAACACACATACTCACGTGAGTTCAATTAGGGATCAATTTTGGAATGACAGTTCAAAGAAAAAATTAAATAAAGAAGAGTCACTGTTATAAATGTGTAAGGAAAGCTTTAAGAAAATAGTATGCTTACAAAGTCAAGACAAATTTACAGAATTTTATATAATACCAAGTTTTATAAATGTTTGAAAACTGCATTTCAGTTTTTTCTTTTAAAAAAGACCACTGAGCACAATTAATTACTAGATTAATTATTCTTATTCATATTTGTATTTATTGATTATAGATATATAACTTTTAAAATCATATAATGTTTCAAAATTATCTTCTTTAATATACAAATATAAATTTCTTCTACAAGCCATTACATCTCAAGAATAAATAAATGAGCTGGGCGCGGTGGCTCAAGCCTGTAATCCCAGCACTTATGGAGGCTGAGACAGGAGAATCGCGAGTTCAAAGCCAGCCTCAGCAACAGCGAGGTGCTAAGCAACTCAGTGAGACCTTGTCTCTACATAAAACACAAAATAGGGCTGGGGATGTGGCTCAGTGGTCGAGTACCCCTGAGTTCAATCCCTGGTACCAAAAAAAAAAAAAAAAAAGAATAAATAAATGCATAGATACAAAACTGGAGTTTTAACCATTTAATTTGCCGTATCTCTCGCATTAATCAGAGCTCTCTGGAGAAACAGAACAAAGAAGATGGTACATATGTATAAACAAAGAATTATTTTAAGAAATTGTGGATAATATTGTGGAGATTTGGCAAATCCAAAGTCTGAAGAGATGTGCCAGAAGGCTGCAAACCCAGGGTGATGCTAAAGTTCCAGTCTGGATGCACCCTGCTGGCAGAACTCCTTCTTGCTTGGAGGAAGTCAGTCTTTGTCCTATTAAGATCTTTCACTGACTGGATGAGCATCATTCACATTATGAATGATAATCTGTTTTACTTAAAAGGCCACTGATTTAACTTTTAATCTCATCTAAAAATACTTCTACTGGAGCATCCAGAATAATATTTGACCAAATATCTGGGTATCATGACCCAGTCAAGATGGCACATAAAATTAATTGTCATAGCATTAAGTTTTTAACTGACTTTGAAGATATTAGGGAAATAACTCTCCAAGCCAAGAGTTTGTTTTTCCCCTAGCCCAAACAATAAGAGAGAATATGACAGCAGGTGAGACATCAATGGTTCACAAACATTGAGTGTAACACACATCTTAACAGAAGAGCCAGCCCCAACAAAGCACTGGGAGCTAAATGCCCTACGGGTCTGCATTTTTCCATTCTTAAGTAGCCATTTCACCATTAAAGAAGTCTATGTAACTGAGTTGAATGTCCCTGTCTATGTAACTGAGTCGAATGTCCCTATCTACCAACACCATGAGAGATTAGACGTGACACTGGATGCAGAAACTTCCCATCCCCAACTCTCACAAGCACTTCAATTCTTAAGTTTTCTTTAACCATTCTTCTTTACTTTTTAGTATGGAGTCATCCACAGAGCTATCCAAATACTTCCAAGTTATCATAGCCTCTGCTCTCCTGCATAGTGCAGAGGAAGTCATGGGTGGGGATAATCCTCAAAATTGAGAAGCAGGAAAAATGCATTAGAAATAATAATTTGAGAATAAGTACAGGTTATGAATTAATAAAGACAGCAATTCCATGTTGCATATAATTTAAATAGAATTTTATATGCATTATATTTATACTAAAATTTTGTCTTTCTGAAGATATAATAGGAATGCATCATATTAGTAGCATATCCATGTAAGAAAATTCAAACAAGTGTGTTTATTAAACCTAGAGGAAAGCTTTGGTTATTCATTGAAGGAGAAATAGTGAGATCTGAAATTCATTTTAATGTCATTTTGTGGAAATATTTTATTTCCTTGAATGAATATGCATATTATTCTGAAAATAGAAACTTTAAACTTTGATCTTCATTAAGACTTTAGCACATGGCAATGATAATGATATGGAAGCTGGGTGTGGTGGCGCAAGCCTGTAATCTCAGCACTTAGGGAGGCTGAGACAGGAGAAATGCAGGTTCAAAGCCAGCCTCAGCAATGGCAAGGCGCTAAGCAACTCAGTGAGACCCTGTCTCTACATAAAAACACAAAATAGGGCTGGGGATGTGGCTTGGTGGTCGAGTGCCCCTGAATTCAATCTCCAGTACCAATAATAATAATAATAATAATAATAATAATAATAATAATAATAAATAATAAAATTGAAGATGAACATGAAACAAAAAACAAGTTCAGAGAGCAATTTATTCAGTGGCCAGCAAACAGAGATTTTTAGTAATCTAGCCTAGAGGAAACAGAGGTTGAGATGAGCTTCTGGGAATCTAAAGTAATGACATAGATGACCAAAGCTGAACTTTAACAGAAATAAATAATTTGCTTCTTCTCTCCAGTCAAACCCCAAGCTACAAGTTTAGTAGCCATGAGCTTTACAGTAGGCTTCAAAACATGAAAAAGGATTTAGTGAAACATCAAAGAACAACATAAATCCTTAAAACACTACCTTAGTGACTGGTCCAACTATAGTAGAGGGTACTTTATAAATGATACCCCCTAACAGCCAGTTCATGTGACATTTAAACGTCAAGTCAGAGAGCTGATATGGTTGCTGGAATTATTAAATGACACTGAAGTGTGTGAGCTAATGTAAGCACACTTCCAATTCAGATATATTCTTTTAATATTCATGAAGCATTCTGTGATAATCATATAGAAGAAATAACTATCAGTTCACAAAAAATTTCTGCATCAATTTCCATAGTTTAAATAGTCATGAGAATCAGTTGTCCAGCCAGAGAAAAATCCTGTTTCCTTACATATGGAGGAAGCTACTTACATTCTTTTTGTTACCAGTTCTTATCAATATAATATTAGCAGAAGTGGTGCATGCCTCTTTCAGACTGTTAAGGGTGAACATAACTTTTCTTCATTCACCTTCCCCATTTGTCCACTAAATAAAGAAGACTACAGTATAGGGCACTTCATGAATGTTACCCCTCAATAGCCCAGGGAGATTCTGAAGCCCAAGGAGACAGCAGTGTCTAAAATGGTAGAAGACTGGATTCCTGAATCACCATACGGAGGAACTCCTCCTTCACCAATCAGGAACACCTGTATCAGACTATTATATGTTCAAGAAAATAAGCTTTTATTGGTTAAAAAAATTTTCTAGAATCTTAAAGTATGTTTATTACAGGTCTCTGCTCTAACTGGTAAAGGTCATGCCCAACTAGTAAAGGTTTATGAACCATTAAGGCTTTCTTACACCATGTTGGTGAAAGCAATTATGTTTTTTGAAAGTCTGTGAAATAACATTAATCTAGTAGTGTCCTGGGCCATGAAACAGGGCAGTCTTGAAGGAAAAATGAACCCAAGATGCATTAACTTTATAGTAGGAGTGAGGTCACAGCCATGGAGGGATTCTCTTTAATGGATGATATGGCACTGGGGCTTTGGGCAGTCCTTCAATTGCTTTTAAGCATCAGGATTCTTAAAAGGAGTAGTAAACAGAGTTCTAGCATTTGTTGGGAGTGATTATTACAAGCTAGGCTAATGTTGGATATTCATCCTAAGTTTCTTAGACACTGACAAAAATTGCACTCCAGAGTATACAAAGGCAGAGAATCTGTTTTGGCTTATGCTAAATTTTATTGTAGAATGACTCTGACTACATTTTTACAGTGTTTTGCCAACATTACCTCCAGACAGAAAAGGAATCAGGGAATGATAAGTGAGGACCCATATTTCTAACCCACATGCATATGCAGTGCTTTCTGTAACTCTTTAAAGAGAGTCAACAAAAAGCTCAGAGGACTTCTCTCCTTGCAATTCTGAGAGTTGTATTTGTCATACAATATGCAAATCTATTTTGCCAAGATATTAGGATATCTCAGTATCTGTCATGTTGTTCAAAGGACCTAACAGACTGAATGATCGACAAACAAGTATAATACTGATACAGATGTAGAACAAGTTGGCCATCTTAGCATACAAGAGTTGGCTGACACAGCAAAATAAGAAGAAAAATAGGAACACCCAAATGACTCAAAAGTCAGAAAAAAGTCATTATCAACAGTCATTACAATTATGTTATTGGCATACAATAGTTATAATGAAGAAACTTGAGTTAAGTTTGACACAAGAAATATTTTAAAGTCTTTATACTATCTGGATAATTCTTAAATCAGTTTTAGAGTAGTATGTGGTGTATAGTAGTTATTGAATAAATGTTTGTTGGATGGATGGATTTACTAAAAAAAAAGTGGCAACATAAATGACACTTTATGAACTTTATGTTTAAAGAAAAAGAGGTCTGTCACTAAAGAAAAAAATAAAGAGTTCAGTGACTTAGTTTTAATCTGGAACATAAGAATTTTAAAAGGTAAAATGAAGGGTTCATAGGAAAGAGAAGAAATGAAACATAAACAAGGGGAGAAATGAACAGAATAGGTTCAGAAGAAAAGAGAGATAGGTCGAAAATCAAAGGTGGGTTATTTTTAAGAAAAGGACGCCCTCATATGTAACAGAAGACCATGGACTAGGAGCAGATGCAAATGATCTTTGATGCTTTATAAGGCAAAGATGAGGAAATCCCCATCAGATGGTGGCCATTTTCTCCATATAATTAGATAAAGCAAAGAGTAAACAAGGGGTGAAGAACATAGTCAGAAGTTTAGGAGCCTCAGAAAAGACTTGAAATAAACATATTGATAAGAGATAGAGTGAGTTGGGAATGGTATTATGGGTCTGTGTGGACAATCCATTTGACATTGATTATGAGTTTAAGAGAAATCAGTTTATACCCTCGTAGACTTTTCCTTATTAGTTTTCAGGTTCTTGGTGTAAGCGTAAAGAATTTTTTCCAAAAGAATAAGAATAGGACTTTTGCAGCATATAGGAGAGAATGAGAGATTGAAAATGAAGGGAACTGACAAAAGAAGGTGGCTTAATGGATAGGGATAAAATGGTCTATAGATTATAGGCCAGTGTGTGTATAAATAAAAAAAAACAAAACTGAGCAACCAAGAAAGAAGAATAAAATATCATGGCCAGAGAGGTGAAATAGTGATTATGAGAGAGGAGAATTTATGTCTGTTCATAAAGTCCAAGTGGTGATCTAGTGAGGATGTAGAGGTCAGAGGAGATAGAGTGACTGAGGCACTGAGAGGATATGGTATTGGATAAGCCATCCACAAAACACTCAATTCCCGGGATGATGACTGGATGCTTTGTGAGAGTATTCTGCAAATTATAGAACTTTACATAAAAATCTGTTGGATTACAGAGTCTTCAGTAAACAAAGCAGAGAGACTGGGTGGAGAGGGAAAGAGTGTGGTATAGTGAAATGAATTTCACAATTCAAGGATTATTGAAAGTGGTGGAGAAGTAATATTTGAAAGAAACAGTGAGACTCAATGGACACTGGGCACATCAGCACCTAAGAAAAAGTCTCCTAGAGGATAGGGTACTTCATAAGAGATTCCAGTACAATCAAGGAAAGGCAAGCTGTGGATGAGGCTGAGAATATGAAAGAGTTCCTTGGATATAGAGCAATAAATATAGAAGATCACATTTGAGGACTGGAAGGAAGACAGAAGGAATAAGCATGTTCACAAAATTATGGGAATATCCATGTGGTAGCATAAGAAAATCAAAGGTTTCACACATTTGGGGTTGATTATTGCAAGTAAAACTAAAAGGTTTGGCAAAATTTTGGACAACTCTTTTTGGGTGGAGCGGGCCCTAGCCCTAGTAGTGATTCTACTTATTATTTCTCCTTACAGTTGCAAAATCTTTTTCCTTTTTATTCAAACTCAACCAGAGCAAGCTGAATAATCAGTAATATCCATCATCCTTTTTTGATTAGATACATAAAGGATTTGACATTTTTGATGTTACAAAAGATAGGTGAGTAATTTTTGATTATCTTTGGTTAATCACAAAATACGACATCCTATTCTCATTAAATAAATTATGCAGATCTGCTTAACTAGAGCAGGATCAGTCACCACACTGCCAACATTACTGTAGACTTTTATAATTGTTACCACTGTAATTAAATTAATATTACCTATTTTCTTTGCCTTGAACCATGGCACCTGTGTATACATTTATTTAAAAGGTAAAAACAAACATGAAAGTCTCAAAAGAACTTAATGAATAAATAATTCATCATTTGGTAATTTAATTTCACTTAAAAATGAAGACAAATTGCTGTATGTTTGAAAAAACATGAGATATTCTTTGATGATATAAAATTTAGACAGGTAATAGTTAATTGATTTCCATTGACTCCAGCCATATCTTAGAAATAGGGGGAGGAAGAACGTTTTCAGGGTCTTTCTGCTACACATGAGGATAACTGCCAGTCAGAGGTATTGAACAGTTCCAGGGGCGGCTTTGCCTCAGTGAGCAAAGCCATCATAAGAAACCAGCAGAGTAGCACACTTTCTGTGGGGCTGGGAAAACAAAGAGTAGAGCATTAAACACACACAACAAACGCTCAGAGAAGAGAAACTACAAAAAGAGCAATCAATCCCTGTGTAAAAGTGCTATTTTTTAAGGTGAACCTCCTCACCTATTTGAAGATCCAATTTGCCAAATTACAACATTTAAAAATTACCATGATCTCATATCACAACAAAGCATTGATGTGTGCGGGCACTGCTGTGTTTTTCTGATGCCTCTGCCTTTGTCTATTGTTCTTCAAGTGACTGCCTGATAATCCTCACTCTTTATCTCCTTTAAGATCTCTTAAGGTCTAAAGAAATGAAATCCTTGGAGGTGTCATTGAGAGACATAAGATATGCAAGAGTGAATTTCTAACGTGCAAGAGCTTAGCACAGGCACTGATTCCACTTGGGTGAAAACCCTCCTTTTGTGGTCCACCTGGACGAGCTGGATAGTTGGCTTGCGTCTGACAGTGTGATCTCAGCAAGACGGTCTGGCCACTGGAAGGGGCACTTCCTAATTAATGCCACAGTGCCAGGCATCCTCTCAAATGCAGCATCAGAACAGGATGTGGTTTTGGCAGTACTTTTTCTCTAAACAAAAACAGGAGGAAAGTGGTGCCTCTGTCTGTCTGTCAACTCTCTGGGTAACACACCAAAAGGCAGCAAGACCTGAACCTCTGTCTTAGGCACCCATCTGACATTCAGAAAAATCAAATGCTTCCATAGCCTGCAGCCATATTACTTTCCACTGTGTCCCCAGCAGAATTAAAAAACTAATCCTTCTTAGTTAGGTTCTGTACTTTCAAATAATTCCTAAATAAGTCTCCCTAGCAGTTTCTATAATTATAATAGAGATTTCTCAGCTGTTCCCAAGAATGTTGAGAAGAATGTAAAGGTGATGGAATGCCTCCTGAACTTTGGCATGCCTAGAAGAAGGCAAGTGGTTTTTGGAGGACTGTCATTGCCTGAGTCATTTTAAAACAGAAGGGAAGAGGCCTATGGCTAAACAAAGAAGCAACTCTGGACAAGATGGAGAAATTATAGTCAATTTCATAGAATGCACTGAAAGATACCAATGTGTCTAAGACATGCTCTACTGCCCCACATTGCTCCCCGCAAAATTCAACCTCTTCTTCCCCAGCCAACAAGCTCAGTTTGGTTTGGTTTGGTTTTCCACACATCAAGAGTCATCATTGATATTAGCCACTAGGAACATAGTCCTAATGTAAATGTCTGCCCCAAGGCTCCTGTTAACATGATTCTGATCTGTCTCCTTGTGTTTCAGCCGTGACAACAAAGTTGTGGTCACGCAGTGCCTGCATGGTTTCCTACACACCATAACTCTTC
This sequence comes from Geosciurus inauris, assembly GCA_004024805.1. Lineage (NCBI taxonomy): Eukaryota > Metazoa > Chordata > Mammalia > Rodentia > Sciuridae > Geosciurus > Geosciurus inauris. The sequence continues at coordinate 21,653 of PVHX01007133.1, read as the reverse complement.
TACCATTAAGTGATATTTATTCCATCATAATATGAGCTGTGATATATAAAATAACTCACATGATTGCTTGAAATCGACAAAGTCAATTAGAAAATTGCCATACACCAAAGGAAAACTTGTAAACGTGTAGAGTTTGTTTTGACAAACTAAGTCCAGGAATTTTATGAAACTGGGATTATTAAAGCTGGGAAAGATAAAGCAGAAGTATTAACTATGTTTTAAGTATAGAAAGTTATTTTTAAAAAATAATAACCAAGCTACCTTTTCATCTTTACCACCGACAAATAAATACAAAAGACAATTAGTTTAGATTTAACAATTGTTTAAAATAATGGAAAAGACATCAGCCAAGTACAGATATTCACTCATGCACATATACAGATATCCCCACACACTCCAGCTGAGATGTTAGGCAAGTCATTTAATATCTATTTTTCCTCTTATTTGTATCCATATCCATAGAAAAAAAGATTCACATACATAATCTTTCATTCTGAATGTACTTGAATCTGTTAATGATAATTGTACCCCCATCCCAGATTGGATATTTTCACCTGGCCCGAAGTTGTCATGTTGTGTTTTATTTGCTGATAATAGTCAAAATGCTAAAATAAAAGGTCAAGCTGATCATGTTAGATAGTATATTAAATCTAGTTTCTATAACAGGCAAATCCACAAATAGGTGAGAAAGTCAGCTTTTCATTCAAGTAAAACTCAATAGTTGGTGTGGAATGGGGGTGTGAGTGGGGAGGGAAGAGGACAGTTCTGTTCCACTTAGGGATATACCTCATGGAGTCCCTGCTATCTCCAACATGTGTCTTCCACAGTGTCTTGGGTATCAACAACTAGTCAACATTTGGAGGAAAGAGGATAAATGGAACATCATATGCTGATTTTGTAGTAGGCAGTTGATGAAATTATAATTATCAATTTTCAATTAAGTTCAGACAGATAAATAGAAATCTTACCATTTTTATCTTTAAGTATAGACCAGGATTTGTAGAGGAGTACCAGGATTCATTTTAGATGCACTTGACTATTTCTGTATTTAAAAAAAAATTGGGGAAGAGGCTTTTAATACAATGAATCATCACCTCTTATTCTGTGATCATGTTGTTTTATCACTTTACAAATAAAAGCCCACAGTTTGAAACTTCAGAATGTTTCTTCTTTCTCTCAATAGACGGTGCAATGTATGTACCCTGCCACCAGGTGGTGGTCCCTCTATGTGTCCTTTGAGATTCAAATGAAAACTAGAAACGATTTTCCACTTAATTCACTGGAATATAACTTTCTATGCCACTAATGTTTATCTGTTTCAATAATCAGATACATCCTGGTGTTTGAGGATCTCTACCATAAGTCCCTAGTTTGTACACAGAATCAAATCTTTAAATCTAGTGTATGCATTCTTTCTCACATTTTTTTTTACACTTTTGTGTCACATTCACTTTTTTAAAACTAGTGCTGAGGTATAGAACCTGGTATACAGTGGGGCTAAATAAAGGCATATTACAAATCTTCGCTCATTTGTTCCTTTTATCTAAATATTTCATCATCTTCTCTTTCTACCTAAGAATCCTTCACTGAAGAAGCAACTGGGATTTCACCTCTTCTATTATTATTCCTATAAGAAGTATTGTCATTCCTTGCAATCTTCCTCAGAAAATGTTATATTTTTTAACACCAATGTAGCTCTTTCACACTGCCTCAAATTGTAGCTTTTATACATTGTTCTCTTATTTCCATCACCCATAGTCCTTGGCACAGCTGTTGGAAATATACTGTATGAATTTCAATGTCACATTTTAGAGAAAACTTTAAAAAGGAAATCCCTACAACATGACTATTATATTTTTCTTGATCCTTAACTTTTTATTATTTTATCTTGAATTCTAATTTTAAGTCAAATTCTCCACATTGTAGGTTACAAGTTTTTAAGTTTCCAAGTCTTCAAGATTTGCGTGGTCGGGTGTCAACATTCCTTTAGGTATCAACACTGTCACAGGGCCAGGCTTCAAGCTCTTTCCAGGTTAGCCTAGGGATGAATTCTCTTTTGTCCCAATTACAACCTGAATCTATTAAAGAGACTCTTCTTTTCCAATTCAAGCTCCCTCTTTGCCCATGAGTATCTCTTCTGACTGTCTAAGATAACTTTTAACTTCTAACACCAGAGCCTTTAAGAAAAACATTTTTTCTTATTTAAAGGAAATATTACAAGCACTTGCTATGTTTTTTACTTTCATTGGAATTAGGAGCTAGGTGACCTTGAACTGTATGTCCAATAGATCTTCTTTCAGAAACACTCTAGTAATAAATTGAGTTCCCAACCTGTCCTAATACAGAGTTCCCAGAGCAGTTTCCTGAAAGAGTTTATGTTCTTCCTAAAGAAAAGGACATTTTTAAAATAAAACTATTTCAAAATGAGGTTTGGGATGGAAATTTTAAGCAGTTTTATGACAGTAACATTTATCTCTTTTGGCAGTTCTGATATTTATGTATTGGGTTTTCTCAAAGCTAGGTCACCTTTCTCTGCAATCATTTGGCCTGTTTTAAAAAGTGATTTCCTAAAGACCAAAGACTTCCCTATTCTATTTAGAGTCCAGCTTTGCACTATGAGAACTTAAAATTCCCCAGACTCCTCTGGCAGAGCTACGTTAGGTCAAATTACAGCCAGATATCACTGCCCAGGATCTAATTCTCAAAAATATCTCAGTCCTTTGAAGGGTTAACAGTGTCACTTATAACAGACTTCCTAGCCACCCTCTGCACCTGCTGTGATTGCGGACCATGTCCCTAAATCCTCAACTTGGTTTTCATCAGCTCTGCAAATACTCAATTGGGTAAATATTAATTCAGCATCTGATATGTGTCATGTACAATACAAAGCTCCAATGATACAAAGTTAAAAACAAATGATCCCTGCCTTTGAAATGTTTAATGTGTGTTGATAGTTTATTTACCAGATACTTTGCCTTCATTTCTGTTTTCATAAGCCTCTGACCTCTAGCCCAATGTCATTTAAATCATTGACTTTCCAGATATCCTGCATCCTAGAATGTTCCAATGTTCATTGTCACTATAATTTGTAACCAAGATTTTTCTTATAGTCTTAATCCACCAAGATGTGACACCCAGCCAACAGGAGAAGTCAATAAATATTAGGTAATCTGAACCCACTCTGGGGCTTCAAGATTTTCCACAACAAAAGGGTTTTGAGGATCATCTAAGACATTGTTTGACATACATTTTTAGGTACATAAGAATCACCTGAGGATCTTGTTAAAATGTAGATTCTGGTTCAGAAAACTGGTGTGGAACCTCGGACTCTATCTTTCTAACAATTGTCTGTTTCTGTCAGTGCTGTTGGTCCACAAACTACACTTTAAAAAGTAAGGCTTTAAGCCTTCATCCCACTATTAAGTGAAAGTGAAGCCACGAGAGATGAGAGGATCCAGTAGATATTAGAAAATATGAAGTGAAGCTGTCACACAGTATAAAATTCAAGTCACGCTTTTTTTTTTTTTTTTCATTCAGATCAACAGTAGTTTGTGTGGGAATGCTATGGGTGAGCTTGGTTCTCTCAAACTAATCAGGACAGAAAATTAAAGAAGGCTAAAACAGTGTGCCAATTTGTCAAAAATTGAAATAGAATTATTACATGACCAGATAATTCGACTTCTAGGTATATAACCAAAATAATTAAAAGTAGGAACTTGAAATATTTGCACATTCATATGCATTCATGATAGCCAAAAGGGGAAGTAACTCAAGTGTCTATAGACACGAATGGATAAAGAAAATGTGATATATACACACAACAGCTATTAGCCTTAAGAAGGAAGAAAATTCTTTACATGCTAAAATATGGATAAAACATATAATTATGCTAACTGAAATAAACCAGTCACAAAATAATACATACTGTATGATTCCACTTAATGTACATAGAACACTCAAACTTTTAGAAAGAAGAATGGTGGTTATCAGGATTGTGGGGGAGTGAGAGGAGGGAATGGAAAGCTATTGTTCAATAGGTTCAAAGTTTCCATTTTACAAGACAAAAGGTATTCTGTGAACGAATGGTGCTGATAGTAGCACAATGCAAAAGTACTTAACCCATTTTGTCCCATCATCCCTGGTGTGGAGCACCTATAAAAACTTAAATATAGTATATTGCATATAATGTAATTATGTTAATGATATGATTATATAATAATTATTATTAAATAATGATTAATTATTATAATGACATAATCTAGAGATTGTTATTTCCAATGTATTTTAAAGCACTGTGTCAATTTTACTGGAATCTTCACAGAGTTGAAAACTTAGGACTTACTGGATTAAAGTCATTGAACTGCACACTTAAAAATAGTTAAGGTGGTAAATTTTATGTCAATAGTATTTTGCTACAATTAATTATTTTAATTAAAGAAGGCTTTAAAACATTTATGTAAGAATTATCGAGTGAAATAACAATAGGGTATCTTTGGAACCAGATTTGTTTCATGAGGATTCCAGTTCAAACCAACACTGTAGGAAATTATAGACTTTTATGTTTACTCAATTTAGGCAGAAAAAATTGACTCATTATCCAGAATTATAGGCTAGATTACCAACTTCTTTGTAGTACATTAGGATCCTATTGTCATAGAGACCACAAGCAACACTTAATACACCTGATGGTATTATAAGAATCACCTTATAGATCTGCAATTCTGTGTTTTATGTCCTGGCAAAATTCTCTGGTTTTAGGTCTTTTGGAATTGGAAAACACGACTTTCTCAAAAAGATAAAGTTGTTCACCTGTGGGTATCTTTTAACTCTGAGAAATCTTTTTTAATTAAGTGGATTTATTAAGTAAATCAAAATTATGTTAATAATTTTGTGCAAAGCTTAATATGCAGACTTATTATTTGAACTGCAAAGCTAAGTAAATATCTTTAAGATTCAGTCTTATGATTAATATGTAAATGCATATATTTAATTAGATATGCAAAAAATATAATTAAAAGACTGATTTCAGCTTTCCAATTTCATATGGAAAAGACTGTAAACATTCTTGAAATAATTAAGACAATGCAGTTCACTGTATTTTAAAATTTCAATTGTCATATATATGAGTTCAGTAGTTGGGAAGGTTTTATTTGTTAGATCAAATATTTGAAGTCATTGTAAGTAAACAATATATTGAATTCATAAGTGCAATTTTAAATGTTTTAAAAAATTAATAAAATTTGTGTATTGACTGATTACTAAAGGCATTTTTTTCTGTTCTAAGTTGATTGAACATTCATTAAAAGTCTACTTTAAAATGATGGATAAAATAATAACAATATGCAAATCAAAAAGCAGAACAAAACAAACATTTGAGTTTAATATTGTAATAAATTTAGTGTTAACTCAGAAGACTAAGGAAACATTGAAATCATTTTCATGGGCAAGAACTATGTAATGGTTAATTTGAATTGTCAATTTGATTGGATTAAGGAAACCCAACGATTAAGGGATTAAAGGGTGTGTAAATGAGGATGTGTCTAGGAATGATTGGCATGTGGAATAGCCAACTGAAACGGAGACCCTCCCTAAGTGTAGGCAGCACCATCCAATAGGATGGAATAAAAGTTGGAAGAACAAGGAAGCAGCAGCGCATGCAAGCTTGATTTTTCTTGAAGGAGTTCTTGATTGCTGCTGTGATCCTCTGAGAATATCAGACTCTCGCTTCTTCATTCTTCCAAAGCGGACTCTGCCAGTGGTTCCCCAGAAGCCTTTGGTCTTGAAGTAGGGTAGCATCTTTGATCCCTCTTGTTTTGGGGTTTCAGCCTCTTGAACTGCGCAGCTACTGGTTTTTCCAGCTCTCCAGCTTGCAGACAGCCATTGTTGACTAACCAGTTTCTGGTTGCGTAATCCAACCTAATAAATCCCCTTTTCATAATTATACTTTCTGTTGATTCTGTTCCTCTAGAGAACCCTGATTAATACAAACCACTTTAAAACCACCAAAAGTGGGGCACAGTGGTGCACTCCTATAATCCCAACACTTAAGCAGGCTGAGACAGGCAAATCGTGAGTTCAAAACCAGCCTCAGGAGCGGCGAGGCGCTGTGTCTACATAAAACACAAAACAGGTCTGGGGATGTGGCTTAGTGGTCAAGTACCCCCGCGTTCAATCCCTGCTACCATAAATAAATAAATAAATAAATAAATAAATAAATAGATAGATAGATAAATAAAACCAAACCACCAAAAATCTCACATTGCCATACTAAATTATCAGACATCATTCAGCATTTTGTTAGGATCAGGGAAGTAGTCCAAAAACTTATTTGATGATGTTATCACTTTTAAATATTTCATTGTTCCCCTGTGACAGTTGTGCAGCCAGGACAAAGGGAAATCTTTAAGGAAAGACAGGGACCCCAAGTCTTGCCTGGTAACACAGGTCTAGAGATATTCTGAGAATTTGTCAGTGCTCAGTTGAGTGACAGCAACCAGGTATGAAGGACAAAGAGGTTGAAAGTTAGAAATCAATTATGTGAATCATATTTGAGGTACAGGTAATAAATTAGTGGTAGAATTTGCAGTGTAATAGAAGTTAGGCGGATGGATCAGAACCGTGAAAGCAGAAAAGAACTTCCCCAGAAGCAAAGAAACCATTACATTTGTTCAGTATTGCATCAACAAGACTTCAAGGGAAAAACCATGTCTTTTTATCTCTTGTTTTTCCAATGTCTCTCATGATTCCAAGCATGAAACAGTTGCTTATATACCTGCTGAATAAACTAAAGACAGATAATAAGGCTTAAAAAGGCATGTGAATTGGGGGTATAGCTCATGGTAGAGCACTTGCCTAATGTGTGCAAGGCCCTGGGTTCTATCTCTAACACCACAAACAAACAAAAAGGAATTTATAGGTAAAAATAAATGGCTAGGAGAAAGTAAATAGAATTTAATAATCAAAGAAATCAATATTCTGTCCATTGATTTGCCTGTCACTGCGATCATCATAGATTCAACTTGTATTTAAAAATAACAGGATGATTAGGAATGTTTGTGGGCAAAAGCTGCTTCTGGTAGGTATATAATATTTCCAAACTATAAGTCATCACCAAGTATCTCTACTGACCTTTAGCAGGACGGATTTCTGCAATAAGTAACATATTTAGAATGATCATCAGATCTGACCCTGAAAACCTATATGAGGAAATATTAGCCTTTTTGACATTTTATCCAACCTTAGAAAGGAAAATTATTGAAACAACATTTAAAGTACATTGGATTCATTTTTAGAACATCATATCTAAGAGTGTGCTCTGTACACTTTAAATTCATAATACAAATGGAATCATAATAAGTGTCACTTGAGGAAGACATCCACACAGGATTGCTTCCTGCTTCTTAAGTAATTCTCAAGCCTAATGTGTTTATTCTACTTTGGTTGATTAACTTTTCAAAAGCCACTAGAACGGGGTGTATCCAGTTGTTGGTTTTTTAAATATTTTTAACAGTCATGAATGGATGTTGCCATACTCCAAAAAACAGAAAAAGGAATTCTTTTATCAAATAAGTTCATGAAATTTTGTGTTAAACAAAATAATGAAGATTTTTGCAGGACTTCTCAGAGTCAATAATATTTTTATATTCAGTGTACATTTTAAAGGTACATATGCAATTTTTTTTGTTAACTTTTGGACTCTTTCAACAGAGTACCTTGAGAAAATATTGCTTCATGGAACATGCTTGGATCCTTCAAAACAAACCCTGCTCATTTCTGAAAAACAATTTTTCATGGACTCTAATAGAATTGATGTCTTTTTGTTTGGGTCATTTTCATTCTGTTTTTATTTATTTAATTTCATTGTTTGCAGAATTCCTTCTTCCCACATAGCAACAATAGGTAAATATGCAACTTCACAGAGAAATTTTAAGTGAAACACTAATTTTTAAGGACTTTATAATTATAGACAAAATATCCATACCATTCTCACAGTTTTCAAACACCTTTCCTTAATCTGTCTGAGTCTCTTCAGCATCCCTGTGAAACAGTCAAGGCACGTGTCCATGAGCAGAAGAATCAGAGATGTGGTTTCTTATGTGTAAATGACATCATAGTTGCAGTTTCTTGAATCAGATACCAGGCTGTGTTGTCTGTCTTTGAGTTGGGTTTGTTTGTTTTCTGCTATGTAAATATTTATTCTCTTTACTTATTAAATGTTCTGTAAAGAAACCATGATAAACAACTGAAATGAGTATTTGAGGAATTAAATTTATATGTCTAAGTATTAGTAGTCAGAATAGAACAGTGATCAACCTACCAACTTGGGGTTCGAGTTTTCTTCATAAAAGTTGATACCTTACCCAGAATACACAAAGCAATATTTTCCCATTTTTGTATACTTTATTTTCTAAATCAGTTCCCTACATTTTCATTAATTACATGATCGATCAAACTAATTTCTTATGGATCCATAACATCGAACTATCCAACTGGTTTAGTACAAATGAATATAACATGCTTTAAATGCTTTTTCAATAATTTCCCTTTCTAAGGTTGGATAAAATGTCAAAAAGGCTAATCTTTCTTATATAGATTGTTAAGGTCAGATCAATGATCATTCTAAATTCTTGATACCCCAGATAGCCACATCTAAGGCACCCATCAAACATCCCTTTATTTAATGGATATTAAAGGAAATTTTTCATTTCTAATGACACCAATCATGTTGACAGTTCATCTTTTGAACACATAAAGGAAACTAAGAAAGGCTGGATGCTGATTTTCCACAGTTATAAATATGAAACTGCTAATATTTATAGAGTAAAAATCTTGTTTTATTCCTCTTTTATTTTTCAAGTACTTAGTTCAGTGTATGGACCAAAATATTGGCTCAAGTAAGGTTTATTATTCTTATTAACTCTCTGCCTGACAAAAATAAGTGTCCAATAATGTATGACCCAATCCCACGAAGCTAAAATTATAAAATCTGGTTGCATAATCCAGAAAATTCTTTCCCCCAAAATATTCAGAGCATCCACTGAGCTGACAACATATGACTTAGAGATAAGAGAGCACCCATCAGGGTTTTGGTATTTTGGTTTTATAAAAACCTTGAGAAATTTTGTTTTGAAGCTGATATTTTCAAAAAAGTTCTTTGAATTTTTCAGAACATTTCAATGACTGCTTTTCAAGGGAAATTTTAGTAATTTTTTTCTAACTGAATGGAAAGCTGTGCTATGCAAACAACAAAGATTTTTTTCTTTTGAAAGTTATTCATGTCCTGCTTCTAGGATTGCCAGGGGAATTGAATTAAAAAAAAATTTAACCAAGCAGACGATCAGAGTTATACTGTGCTAGAGACAACCTAAACTCTGAAGTTCAGAAGATTTATGTTTCCTTCTAAGCTTGGAGCCCATGTATTTCAGAAGGCTTCTTAAGTTAGCCAAATAAGCTTGCATGACCTACAGCCAAGTTTATTTTCTTTTAAAAGAATTCCTTATTTGTTTTTACCAGTTTTTCTCTTCTTCATTTATTCTCGTGTGGGTAACAAAGAAGAGGGTTTGAATTTGCCTGTGTTCCTCAACAATAGAACACACTCACATTTTCTAAGAAGCATTTCTTCAGAAATCATTTTTTCACTGCATTTTCTCTTGTATGCTGAGAAAAATTGTCCATAGTTGTATGTTTTATTATCTGTATTGTCAATGCAAGAAAACTGAGATGCAGTGTCAAATAGCTTAGTGGAACCATTGCAGTTCAAATCAAGGACTTTTGAATTCCAAGGGCTAATTGAGTTCCATTTTTCAGTGGTTTTCAAACTTAAAGTATGCATAAAAGTAGCTGAGATGATTACTGTGGATGCAAACTTCAGACAATATATCTGGAAATTATAACTCAATAGATCTTTTTTTTTTTTTTTTTGGCCTTAGAAACCTGAATTTTTAACAAGCATCTTAGGTGATTCTGAAGCAAGACATCCACATTCCAATGAATTGTATCACATTCCAATTAATATTTGACTGCCCCTGTTTTTTCTCTTCTGCCTCACATCAACAATCTGATCTCCACTACAAATAACCACCTGGTAGGATCCACAGCAACTCATTTTCCTGTTTAAATCCTGGTTATTTTTTTTAGCCTATTAAATGGAAATAATCATTTTCCTAAATTCAAAGGATTGATATAGAGATCAAATGGCAAAAATAGGTGCTACAATGCTCATAGAAGCAGAAGGCACTTTTTTAAAAAAGTATCAAAGTATATATTTTGATAGCAGATATAAAACACAAATCATATTTAGATGCTTTGATACAAGGTTATATATGAAGAAAAGATGTTCAATACATCCACAACTACTTCAACCTCTTAAATTCTCATCTGTAGCCACTATGCAGTGTAGAACATCTTTTATTAACGTGCACACATATGCATATGCTGCAACCCACACATACATGGTTCAACTGCTAAGTTAGTGCTAGATATTCCAATATCTGCATTTCATGCATCATACAAACACACAAGATAACATCATTTTTTCAAGACAATGCAAATGAGTCAAGGCTAAATACATATGATTGTTGCTGACACTACCACTAGCCATATGTGCATTGCAGGCACTCATGGTTTCTTTCGTAGATATATCAACTTCAACTATCCTCACCAACATGGGAAAGATTCTGAACCAATTGGCATGACAAAAGAGACTGATATGGACAGGCATACCACATGGAATTTTTCTAAAAATGAAGAAAATCTAGCATTTCCTTTTTATTTGGGACTCCAATGCCATAAGTATTCCACTGTTCCTGTTTGGACTTTGGAAAGAGGAGACTGGATGGAAAACGAGGTAACTTACATGTGAAGAATAAACAAACAGAAGTCTGTAGTGTGCCATCTCAAAAAAGTAAAGTTGAGAACTTTGTGTAAAGAAGGAAGAGCAACAGAATTTTTAGGAGAGGAGAAAGCCAGCTAGCAATGTAGCATCTTTCCCTTTCTGCTCTCCCAACACATATTTTAAATAAACCTGACTTGACCTCATACATCATCAAGAGCCTTCTCTCGGGCCTTACTGATTCAAAGCTTTTCCTCACTTTAATATGTTAATGAATAGTATCAGTTCTTCATAAATAATGATCTCACCATCTCCCACTGAAATCTAGTTATTAAATTATGGTGCATTTTATATACCCTTTAAGAATGTATTTCTCTTCATAAAAATAACAAGGCAACTAATCAAGTAGAGAAAGAATTGGAAGGAAAGAGAAGGGAGGGAAAAGAGAGGTATTAGGGAATGAAATCAACCAAAATATGTGCATGTATGAACATGTTATAATGAATCCCACTTTTATGTGTATTATAATACACTAATTTTTTAAAAAAGAATATATTCCTCTGTCTGGTGTTAACTGTCTTCTGTAAAATGTTTCTGTCAAATTTCCAGTTATTCTTTGATTTACACCATATCCTCACTCTACCACACCACCACCTCTTGAAGTATATACATTACAAGTATATTCATCCCTGTGCCCATGTTTTCACTAATATTCATATCAGGAACAAAAAAACATTTAGTGAGACTCTATATACTTAAGTGACTACAAGACTGTGTAGAGAAAGATTCCAAAATGTTAAGATTTAAGGAACTGATCACTCTGACAGGGGTAGCAAGACATTTATTCACATACACAGATATACACACATGCATACCCCAAAACACACATAGACACAAATGCATACACACATATATATGTATATATACATAATGTGGATTTCAAAAAGATGGCTTATGTAGTTACCAAAATAAAAGAAATATTGCAGCTTGGTGCGGTGGTGCACGCCTGTAACCTCAGCACTTTGGGAGGCTGAGACAGGAGGGTCGCAAGTTCAAAGCCAATTTCAGCAACAGCAAGGCTCTAAGCAACTCAGTGAGACCCTGTCTCTACATAAAACACAAAATAGATCTGGGGATGTGGCTCAGTGGTCGAGTGCCCCTGAGTTCAATCCCTAGTACCAGAAATATCACATGTGAAATTCCAAGGTTTTTTTTTTTTAATGTGTGTGTGTTTGTTACTTGGGATTGAACCCATGAAGCCAGGAGCATTCCAATATATATATATATATATATATGTTGGAATTTATTTATATATATATATATATATATATTCCAATTTTTTAATTTTATTTTGAGACAGTGTCACTAAGTTGCCAAGTTAGCCTTGAACTTGTGATCCTCCTGCCACAGCCTCCTTGAATTGCTGGGATTATAGCTGTGTGCCACTGTACTCAGGTGAAATTTTGTTTTCTATCAAGCAAGTGAAAAAATTAAGAACAAAGTAAAATTAATTTTAATAACAATTTATTCAACCTAATATATAAAAATTATTATTCCCACAAGTAATCAATTATGAAAATTATTTTTTCACTGTAATGTTTTTATATTAAATCTTCAAAGTTGCTGTATATTTCACACTTATTGCATTTAGAACTAGCTACATTTCAAGCCTCTGTTTGTCCCCTGCAGGCTCGTGACTACCATGATGATCAGCATGGCTTTAAGGGATAGTGAAGCCCCAGGATGAAAGGTGTCTGGCTCTCTGATCACTGTGTGCAAGGCCATCCTTAAACACCCCTCTTCAATGTTTATATAAGCAATCCCTAATCTTCTACTTTGTAAATATACTGAGATTTTAAAGCTGCTTATTACAACAGTTGCCTTAGCCAATATAGCACATTACTATTATGTAAATACATGTGCATGACACTATGAGATGCTTCTATCATGAAGTCAATGGTGTGGATCCAGAATATTTCAGGATATTTGAGGAGACAAGATCTCAGGAGGCTGGAGAAGCCCTAGGTGACGTCACAAGGAAAAACAACATTTGAAATAAAAAAAAAAAACCCTAAAATAAAAAGGAACAACAGAGACAGAAATAAGTAGAGGGAAAGAAAGTTATGTGCATATAGAATTTTAATTCACAATGAATTAATCTATAAACGTTCACAAAAGAGAATGCGTTTATGGTAGAAAACATAAATTGAGATCATATTGAGGTCAACTTAACTAACATACTGAGTGGATTTCAACTTTAATCTTTAATATATCTCATAATATCACTTTTTTAGTAAGTAAAATTTTTTTATCCTGTGCACAATAACAATCTAGTGGAACTATTCAAAATGAATTAAAGGTAGAGTGACTTTTAGCAGCAAAGTGAGTTTAAGGCAATAACAGTGGTTTAAACAAAAGAAAAAGAGATATAAAATCAGAAATTTTAGGGCAAATAAAGGGAAAAGGAAAATAAGAAAGCATGTAGAGTGTAACTATTATTTACTACATCCAGTCACATTTTATTCTCTTTAAAAATCATATGAGGGTAATATGATCATTTGGCGGGGGGGGGGAGTACTAGGGATTAAACTCAGGGGCACTTGACCACTGAACCATATCCCCAGCCCTATTTTTATTTAGAGACTAGGTCTCACTGAGTAGCTTAGTACTTCACTTTTGCTGAGGCTGGCTTTGAACTCATGATCCTCCAATCTCAGCCCACCGAGACACTGGAATTACAGGTGTGCATCACCGCACCTAGTTAATATGATAATTTTTTACTAAAGCAAAAGAAGGCTTTAATGAAGTGAACTAACATACTAAGCATGCTGCATATGGTAAGAGACTAGCCCTGGAATTTAGAATCAATTTGATTACTATTTTCATTCTGAAACAGTGAGCCATTGTGAACAAATAAGTTGACATTACAGTGTGTCCAAATTTAGTCTTAGAAGAGTGAGATAAAAAGAGACAAGGGTGGGGAGTAGAAAGAGAGAAAAAGAAAGCTTGAAAAAAGAAGGAACAGTCAGCAATATAAAGAAAACAGGAGAGCAAAATGTTACTGGAACCAAAGGTACAATGAAAGTACAGAAACAGGACTACAAGTAGTGGGAGCCAGGGGACCAAAGTGATTCTCTCTGCATGGAGAACACATATGTGCTTGTTAGCCAACCAAAGAAAATCAAGCAAGAGTCAGGACAGATGTTAGAACCTCTCAGGTCTTGTTTATTTTTTGTTGTTGTTGTTATTGCTCTTTTTCTCCTGTAAACTAAAAACAAAAAAACCTCATCTATTCTGAAGACATTTTTTAATATTCCACTTCTCCATACTATAATGGAAAGCATAGACAATAATGAAACTATACATTATAGTCATTATTTAAGACTGGAGCTACTGGTAAATTGGCAGATGAGTTGCCAAGGGTCCTAAGTGTGATACTCTTTAGGGCATATAAAAAATATGGCAGCTTTCCTTGGAAGCACTAGGAAGGATTTTACACACTGGTACCTTTGAAGTCAGGCATGATCACATTGACTATCTTTAGCCAAGAAATGTGAGCAACAGACACTTGAGGAGCCTGTTCATTATTCACATTACCATCCCCTGTCACAGAACTTTAGTTCTTGAATGAAATTTTCAAAAAGATACTCCTTGTTCTCTACATTGAATAACAAGTATGAGCAACAAAGTAACTGTCACTATGTTAAGCCACTGATATCTGGATTTATTAGTATAAGATTACCAAACCTATTCTGATGGACATAATAGACAGTCTGATGCTCAATTTATTTCATCCATAAAATAAGATGACTGGATAAACTCAGTCTTTTTGTTTTTACTTTTTAAATTGCAGTGATTGTGAAAATGAAATATTATTCAATATGTATAATGTATTAAAAGCAGAGGCACATTGGTTAAGGGAAGAAAGGTTGCCAGTAACATCAGGACCTCCAGGTGTCCAATAAACAGAGTTTCAAAGCCTCTTGAGTAAACATCCTCTAAACTTCCTTCAAATTCGGACAAGGTAATTTTCAATGAATAGCATTATGTTAGGCACTGTTAGAGATTCAAAGACATATAAGACACAATATCTACTGCCACAAGCTTAAAATCATGTACAAAGCATAAAGCAAGTGCACAAATATCTAAAAGTGCAAGGCAGAATAAGTTTCATTAAGTAGAATTTTTCCAAACATATTTTGATCATAAAAAATTTTATAATTATATTCATTTCATAAGAGCACAAAGTAATGCATACTTTAATTTTAATGATAATCAAAATTGTCTCACACAGTGTTATCACCAAAATAGAAGATGACTGTGTAATAATTTTTATTTTTATAAGTTTATACCACAACAAATAATATATTAGGGAAAATTTTATGTTTTACTAATCACAGGATGTAGATTAAAATTATCAAACAGGATTCATAACTCAGAGTAGTAATTGTCAAAGAGATAACAAGAACTGGTTGAATAGGAGTTGTTGCCCGTGTGTGCCTATGATGCATAGACAGAATGTCTGTAATCAATGACAAGTTTTCACATGTTAGGTAATCACTCTGGGAATTTTCAGTAATTACTGGGTGTGATAGAAAAATTCTTAAGGGGATATTCTCATATAAAATTACAAAGTATTTAATAAATGCACTCTTTGTTTTCCTGTATCTTTAAAAGATATTTCTAAGGAGAAAATGAATATTACTAGCACTCATTTGTTCCTTGTGTTTGGGAAATGCATAATATATCTGAGGCATACAAGTGTCCAGACAAGGGAAATGTAAGAGATAAAACAGGGGAGTTAAGTCTGATTATTGCTCCATGAGAAGGTGGCATTTGGACTTGACCTTAAAGGATTATTAAATGATAAATGCTTCCACAACAAAATAATAGCATTATCCAACATGCTGATACTGGCATGGGTAGTAATATTTGATCTGAGTTTAGAACACACGGAATGGAGTAATGAAATTTAAACACAGTAACGTTGCCTCTACTTGAGAATATAGAAGTGTGTGAATCAAGGTAAACACTCTAAACTCATTCTGTAAGCAGCAGAGAGACATCGATGATTGGTTTTGACCTATCCAAAATACTCAGACTTGGTCATCAAAATCTTCTCAAGGTATTATTGCTTTGAGTCCTTCCCAACCATAAAGCCAATCAGCAGCAGGCCAGACCGTCAAAATAGTAAGACTTGATTTTGATCTCTTCCAGCCTTGAAAGTAGTGCCTAGGTATCTACCACAAAATTATTCTCCTGCTGCCAGATTCTGGAATTGTCACTGAGTAATTATTTTCCAGACAGACTCCACTTGATGACCACTGTTATTTCAGATCAGGTCATAGGATAGATTTTCATCAATGGAATGTGAACAAAAGGAGTTGTATCACTACACTCAAAGTTGTTAAGAGGAAGGGAAATCCCCTCCACTCTCCACTGATGCAAAGCAAAGGGCAGTAGAATCTAAGGGGAAAAAAGAGCAAGAAAGAATATGAATCTTGGGATCTCACAGAATTATTGGGAGGAACCCCATTTCCACCACCATTCACCAGGAACATACACATTGCCGTTACATGAAAGAAGAATGTGATTTTGCATTGAACTTTGGGAGGCTTATTTATCACAGAAATTAGCGTTTCCCTAATTAATATGGCAATTGGCCAAGGAAACAAAGAGCTATCATAGAAAAACATAAATATATTTTTATGGATTATTATCAGGGTGGTAATTAGCAAGAAGATTAACATCATATGCTCATTGAGGAAGCCAATATTATAGGGTGGCAAAATATTTGGCAAATCTGTCATTTGTGATAACATGGTAAGCAGATCAAGTCAGTGCAAGAGTAAAAGGGAAAAATATGCCAGAAAGATGTAAGTCAAAGTCTTTTTTAGCCTTATCGCATAATCATCAACTCATTGCTTTTCCTATACAGTACTCTTTCATTGTCCACAGAGGATAAGTTTCAAGATCTCCAGTGGATGCCAGAGACTGCAATTAGCACCAAACCCTACATATACTATGAGTTTTTCTATACAAATATACTTATGATAAAGTTTAATTTATAAACAGGCACAGTACAGGATTAACAGCAATTACGTCTCATAGATTTAAGTAGCTTCAGCATACAATTTTTTTCTCTCCTTATTGAGAACTTTCACCTTTTCACTTAACAGAAGAATTATAAGGCTTCTCTTTGACATACCCAGATTGCCAGCATCACTACTTTTGCACGTTGGAGTCATTATTAAGTAAATATGGGTTCCTTGAATATAAACACTGTTACATGCCCAGAAATATTGATCTGAAAACCAAAAAGGCTTCTAAGTAATTCATAGACTGGGTAGTGTATACAGTATGGACATGCCAGGAAAGGGATGATTCACATCTCATGCAAGATAGAGCAAAGTGATATGAGACTTCATTGTACTACCCAATCTGGGCCACAACTAAAAACATATAAATTTTTTCTTCTTGAAGTTTTCTCTTGCAATTTTCCAGTGTTGGTTGACATCAGGTAAGTAAAACAACAGAAGATGAAATCACTGATAAGACGAAACTATCATATTATATTCTTAAGTCATTAGGTCCAACACATATTAAAGGGGAGAGAATTACACAAGGATCTTTGGGAGCTGTGCCATGAGTTGCATACCACAAAGTCAGAGGAAGAGTCTAGAAAATAGTACATGTACTGCCTTGCTACTAGCTGCCTTAGCACAGTAAAGCATTACAGAAATCATCTCAGCCTATAGAATGAGAGAATATCTTTGCTAGCTACTTTTCTGACCAGGGATTGATATCCAGATTATATAAAGAACTCAAAAAACTTAAAACCATAAAAAAATAACCCATCAATAAATGGACAAATTAACTAGACAGATACTTCTTAAAAGAAGAAAAATAAGTTCAAAAAACATGAAAATAGGTTCCATATCTTTAGCAATCAGTAAAATGCAAATCAAAACCACACTAAGATTTCATCTCTCTCCAGTTAGAATAGCAATCATCAAGAATAAAAATAATAATAAATGCTGGAAAGTATGCGAGAGAAATAAGAACACTTATACATTGTTGACAGGATTGTAAATTACTACAACAACTATGGAAATTAGTATGGAGGTTCATCAGGCATGAAACCACCATATGACCAAGCTCTTCACTCCTCAGTATTTATCCAAATGAATTAAAGTCAGAAAACTATATTAATACAGTCATATCCATGTCTATAGCAGCACAATTCACAATAGCCAAGTAATGGAACCAGCCTAGGTATCTATGAATAGATGAATGGATAAAGAAAATGTATACATCCACAATGGATTTTTAGTCATAAATATGAATGAAATTATGTCATTTTTAGGCAAGTGGGTGAAACTATAAAACATACTAAGTGAAATAAGACTCAAAAAGGCAAGAGTTGTATGTTTTCTCTAGTATATGGAAGCTAAAGATAAAAAAAATGAAACTTATGCAAATAAAATTGAGATCAGTAGAATATAGGACAGAGATTAGAGAGAGGGAGGATGGGGGAAGGAGAAAGGAAGAGACCAGGGAATGAAATAGAACAAATTATGCTATGTACATATTCATTGTATATAAATATATCACAAGGAATCCCTGATTATGTATAATGATTATAATGCCCCAATAATTTTCTTTAAATGATGAGCTTGTGCAACTGCATAAATAGAGAAAAGTGAAGAGTGATCCAAACATTGAGGACTTTTTGTCTTGAAAGATAAATCTGAAAATGGCTTTGAGAAATCGGAAGTTGAACTCCAACATGTCATCTTGGGAACTGAATTCCTCAACAAGATTCCTAAAGCACAAAAGTAAAATAAAGACTCAATAAATGGGATGGTATCAAACTGAAAAGCTTCTTCACAGCAAAAGAAACAATCAAGAATGTGTACAGAGATCCTACAGATTGGGAGAAAATCTTCACCACTAGTACCTCAGATAATGTATTAATTTCCTGGATATATAAAGAAGTCAAAAGACTTAATATCAGAAAAATAACCTAATCAATAAGTGGGCAAAGGAACTGAATAAACACTTTACAGAAGAAAAAATATGAATGGTCAAAACTGTATGAAAATGTTCAACATCTCTAGTAATTAAAGAAATGCAAATAAAAACTACACTGAGATTTCATCTTACTCCAGTCAGAATGGCAGTTATAAAGAATACAAGTAGTGGCCAGGCACAGAGTGGCACATGCCTGTAATCCCAGCACTTTGGGAGGCTGAGATAGGAGGATCATGAGTTCAAAGCCAGCTTCAGCAAAGGCAAGGCACTAAGCAACTCAGTGAGAACCTGTCTCTACATAAAACACAAAATAGGACTGGGGATGTGGCTCAGTGGTCAAGAAACCCAAATTTTAATCCCCAGTACCCAAAAAAAAAGAATACAAGTAATAATAAATGTTGGCAAAGATGTGGGAAGAAAGGTACTCTCATACATTGTTGGTGGGAATGCAAATGGTGCAACCACTACAGAAAGCAGCATGGAGATTCCTCAGAAAACTTGGGATGGAATCACCAATTGACCTAGTTATTCCACTCCTTGGCCTATATCCAAAATACTTAAAATTAGCATACTACAGTGAGTGATGCAGCCACATCCAAATTTATAGCAGCTCACCTCATAATAACCAAGCTATGAAAACAATCTATCTGTCCTTCAATGAATGAATGGATAAAGCAAATGTGGTATGTATACATAGTGGAATATTACTCATCCATAGAGATGAAATTAAGGCACTTTTCTGGTAAATGGATGGAACTGGAAAATATCATGCTAAGTGAAATAAGTCAATCCTGAAAAACCAAAGGCCAAATGTTCTCTCTGACTTGTGGATGCTAACCCCAAAAAAGGAAGGTTGGGGAGGGGAATAATAGAAATAGATTGGACTAGACAAAGGGTAATGAAGGAAAGGGAAGAGGAGAGAGGGAAATAGGAAAGACAGTAGAATAAATTGGTCATAACTTTCCTATTCTTGTATTTGTATACATGATCAGAGTGACTCCACATCACATACCACCACAAGAGTGGGAACCTAACAGAATAAGTTATATTTTATGTATGTATATTCTGCCAAAGTTCAATCTACTGTCATGTATAAGTAAAAATAAAAAATTAAAATTAAAAAAAAGAAATCAGAAGTAGACTAAGGTTTTAAAGAATTAAATAGCCAAGAAAATCCATTAGAGTCACTGAATGAAAAAAAAAAAAAAACACTTTGCAATTAAACAATTCATGATCTTTCAAATGGATGCCAGGCAGGAGCTGGGTATGAATGTTGTGTAACCCCCAGGAGGGTAGATTCCCCAATATCAACCCCAGAAATTATCATGGAAGATACTGGGTAAGGAAGGACTTTTCAAGGGTAAAAGCCAAAGACCATAGAGAACAGAGATGAGAACGTCTCCTTAAGAAGAGTCAGCTTCTAACCCAGGAACTCTCTTACCGTCAGGACATGGAATCTTCACAATGTCTGCCTGGCAGGAGGATTTCATCATTGCCGTGGATCACTGTTGCTCTGTGTCTTCAATTATTCCCTTTTCTGTGTAGGAATTTCTACCACAGGTTTCCCATCCTCGCTGCATCATTGTTTATCTTGTAATTCACAGGTCATGATTTCACATACATCTGAACACTGCTGGCCTGAGAATTATGTATCTTCTAGAGTTCCCAGAAGAGAGAATACATGTGACACTAGATTGCCTCCCATGGACATGAAGGAAGTGTATTATTCCATAGGTAGGAGGCAAAATATGCATAGCTATATCTGGGGCATTCTCCATAATCATTCAAGAATTCAGGTGTAACAGGAACCTCTACTGAGAAATAATAAGTTTTAAGTTTTTATTTAAATTATTTATAAAATACTCTAGATTGAAAAAAAAAACATAATGCCAAAATATCAAGTTGCCTTGTAAAATATAAAGACAAGCAAGCCCCATGCTCATGTTAGACGATTGTTTTGATGGCTAAGCAAACAGTTAAGGTTTTAAAAAACTGAATTCTTAAAGGTTATGTGAAAATTAAAGATATTTCACCAAAATAGTATTATTTTAAAACCTATACTAAAAGGAGTATTTTCTCTAAGAAAAAAAATCTTAAAGTTCTTCTTAGTTAATGTTATTCAGTACAATGTTGAACAGAAGAGATGAGAGCTGACATAAATGAATAGTTTCTGATCTTAAGAAAAACACTCAGTTTCACAATTAAGCATGAAGTTAGCTGTACAGTTTACACAGCTGACATTATTAAATTGAGAAAACCCTTCTTTATGCCTACTATACTGATAGTCTTGACATATTAGATTTTATTAAATATTATTTTATCTATTATGATTCAATAGATTTTTTCTTTTTTTTTAATTTTTATTCTTGTTTTATTTAGGCTTACATGTTGACAGTGTAAATTGACTCATTGTACATAGATAGAGGATAACATATCAATTCTCTAGTTGTAAGTTGTATAGAATCACAACATATATGCAATCATACATAAAGTTAGGGTTATTATGACCATCATATTCCATCACCCTTGCTGTCCCCATGCTCCCTCCCCCCTTACACCCCTGTGAATGGAGATCCACCTTTGTTCCCGTGTCCTTTCCCACATTATGGATCAGCATCCACTTATCAATGAGTACATTCGGCATTTGGTTTTCTGAGATTGGCTTACTTCACTTAGCATGATATTCTCCAACTCCATCCATTTACCTGCAAATGCCATAATTTTATTTTCTCTTATTGCTGAGTAATATTCCATTGTGTATATATACCACAGTTTCTTTATCCAGTCA